>CAIGQV010017103.1:2185449-2221273 GCA_903798115.1 Danio jaintianensis | reverse complement strand
GTGTGTGTGTGTGTGTGTGTGTGTGTGTGTGTGTGTGTGTGTGTGTGAGTGAATGAGTATGTATGGGTGTTTCCCAGTACCGGGTTGCAGCTGGAAGGGCATCCACTGTGTAAAACATATGCTGGATATATTGGTGGTTCATTCTACTGTGTCGACCCCAGATGAATAAAGGGATTAAGCCGAAGGAAAATGAATGAATGAATAATACAATATAATAATGTTTTATTTTTACTCGGCTGTTTGTGTATACTATGCATTTTACATTAATTAAAGCATGTCACCTTATGAATAATAATTATGTTATGTATGTTTTTAATAAACTACAATAAAGGGAAAGAAGTTCAAACTACAATAATACTTGTAAATACATAAAAAATAGTCAAAAAAAATAAAAATAGTTTAGTTTGAACTACTAATACTTCAGTACTACTAATACTAAATACTATCGATACTGGTTTGTAGTCAACATTTGATGTAGATCAAAAAAGGTAATCAAAGATGTACTATAAGACAAGAATGGGTATATCCACTTTAAATATTCACTATTCTATACCAGCTGGTATAGGCTACCTCGTATCATAATTTTGGTGGTCAGAGTTTAAAGAGGTAAAATTTTGAAATGTCCTAAATCAAGTAAAATGATTTTACATCTAGTACGTTTAGCATGCAAAAGCTCACATATCTACCATGTTTTCCCTCTCTAAACCTTTACAGCGCAGCTCACTCAGCACTAATAATGGATAATCTTTGAGGCTACTGGTCTGCCATCGAATAGTCGGTGGTAATGTCTTGCCATTTCTGCAGTGGATGATGAACACCATAAGAAGAGCAACGTATCCAGGCAACCAACCAGCCATCCCCACCTGTGCCATATTCTTTCCTTGTGTTTGTTTACAGCCTTTTCGAAGGCCTCCCCCGTACTCCTCCCCTGGAAGTCCACTAGCAATGTTATCCCATTTGGCACAATTTCCTTCAACCCAAGGACAGATAACCACAGTGGGGATCAAATTAAATCACAAGCCCATTTAAAAAGACTTTATATTACTCTATGGGTTTGTCTTAATTTCAACTGAGAAATAATACTACATAAACATACCAATACACTTGAACCTTTGCTGGAACAAATTCCAGATAACAAGAAAAAAAAAACAGGGTCACTTAAATCAAATGGCTACTGTGAGTTTCTCAACTTATTGTCTCAATTTATTACAAATTTCTAAGGTATAATCACACCAATTATTATCTATTAAATAAAACAAATGTTATGCATTTCATAGAGTTCCTAAAAATGTAATTAAGGTGTTAAATTATATAAATGTAACTGTAATTGTAAATTGTTACATCATTTCAATTAATAAGTCAAGCTTTTTGATACCTAAAATGTATTTTAAGCATCAAAAAAAGAATACTAGAAAAAATAAACGGCATAAAAAGAGATTCCAGAAAATTTTTAAGAGAAAACAAAGAATTTATTAAAGAGACATTTTTATAATTGAATTTTTGGAACAAACGAAGCCCTATATAGAGCCCTAATAATGTGACCCATCTTGGCCATTCGGGTCCAACTGAGTTGATTTAACACAGATTTAAACTAATCCTATTTTTTTTAATTAAATGACTAAACTTTAATTTTAATATTCAAAAGCTCATTTAGTGCAAATGCTGGTTCGAGTAGCTAAAATATACCTTAGATGCTGACATACTGTTTGGATCCCAATCTGATTGATGAATTTTTACAATCTTTACCACCCTACATCATTAATCTAGTGAACTTAAACACACACACACACGCACACACACACACGCACAAAGAAAAGCCCAGCTTTTACTACCTTTTAGTGGGAGAATTTGAGCAGGAGTGACGACAGTGAGAGGCATCTTGGTTTATTTTTTGTTTTGTTTATAGTGTTCGGTGGCTGACTGAAAAGGGTCTACTGTTAGTTTTGTAATTTTGTGTTGTGTTTACATTTATGTAAACGTTCTGCCATTTCTCACCTTCTTCATCCCTACATTATAAGGTAAGTAACAAGACTTTCTGGCTCTTTTTGGAGAAATTACATTTTTTCCATCTTTGGGTATAATAAGAAAAATGTCCAAATGATCAATTTAATGAAATGATAATTTAATGCACATTCGCAGAATATAATTATGAATTTATTTATTATGTAAAATAAATCTATTGACTTCAGTCAAGGTTCATTTTAAAGTGCTGGCTTGGAGAAAGCTTACCTTTTCTATAGCAGGCTGGCCCAGGATGAGCACCAGCTGACTCTGGCCCCACAACAAACATCCCTGACCTGAAATGCAGACGAACAATATAAGAAATATTTCACTTTCTTAATTTAGTTACCTAATTCAGTTACATATGTCATGGTGGTAAGTGTGTGATGGTACACCCTCCTAAAGGCAACAGAACAGGCTGATTGGTACCAAGAAAATACTAAGATAATAAAACAATATTGGTACATGGGTACTCTTTGTATATAAACTTAAATTGTAATGTACAATAAATAAATGAATGTAACATAATCTGACTACTCTATACTCCACATATTGTACGCAGATAAAGAATAACAAGTCATCTAAATAATGATTTTAAAAGTGTTAAAATTTTAGAGTAAATAAAGTAGTTTGTCATGCAGTAAAGCATTTCATTTCATCTGTGACATGTTAGTGTCATATAATTTCCAGCAGCAAATGCTCCACATTTATACTGCAAGCCAGTTCGGTTCGGATAGCCTAGTGTGAGTTTTACATGGTCAATATGTACATTTTTTCTTTCTTGATCTTCAGTGTACAGAAATTTAAGACCACAGACCACAGAATAATAATAAATACATAATATGTTAATTACCGGAAAAACAGACGAGAGCCTCCGCCTGCTGCTACAGTGTTGATGTCGAGCTGCGGTGCCTGCAGAGTAATACCAGCAATTGTTGCTTCAAACACGTGTTCATACTGTCCAGCGTATCGGCTCACATCTGTAGATGTGCCTGTACAAACAAACCAATCAACACTACAGTCTATTTGCTCAACTATTAATTTTTTCTGATCTAAGATACCTTCTTTACTACATGACCAACACGAACAAATATGAACATTAATAATATGATTTAAGGACTGTGTTGGCAAGATATTCCATCAAATTCCTAAAAAGGTTAGTTGAATTATGTCATATATACTTATGTTACAAAATCATAAGACTTTTGTTCTTCTTCAGAACAAAATCAAGATTTCAATGGAGGGATTTGATTTTAAATCAAATCTAAAGGACTTATGTCCCTCCATTGAAAGTACATTCATTCAAAACCCTAATACATAATGTTCATAAAGAGATTTAAAAAAAAAAACAGCACAAATCATTGAGGGTACATGCATCATTTCCCATTTTAAGTGATATGACTATTCATTTTGCGCCTGTATCATAGTGAAAATTGTCAAAGATAGAACTTTTAAACACTGCACAGAGTGTGCAAAGGAAATTTATTAATTTGAGCCCTTAGTCTTTGAAGAGCTTCAAGTTGTTTGTGTGTACCAGTAAACACAGCACTTCTCAGAATGAGCTTTGTAGAAATCATCATCTCTGTTCTGCCTTTTTGTAACATAAACAACATTAATAATGTACAGTACGTGGAAAATACAGTTTTTTAAAAAACATTAAACTTTGTTCTTTTTAGCAACATCATGTGACACCTTTAAACCTTCAGTAAAGCATTTACTCACCTCCCATGTCAAAACCAATGACAGGCTTCTTTTCTGTAGATTTATAACATGTAACGGCATAGCCCACAACTCCTCCAGCAGGACCAGAGAGCACTGCCCGAGAGCCACAGAACTGTTCCATTGGTGTCAGTCCACCATCTGACTGCATGAATAACACATCTACACCCTGAGAGAGAAGAACCAAAATTGTGCATTATTAAACTAAAGAGTTAGCTCACCTAAAAATGATTAAATTATGATAAAAGATGAAATCAGAGAGCTCCCTAATCGTTCCATAGACAGCAATGGTCCTGAGATGTTCACAGTCCAGATAAAATATTAAACAATATCCTCATAACAGACCATATGACTTCAGTAGTATAGTCAGGATATTATCATGGTACAAAAATATTTTTGTGCACGCATAAAACAAACAAAAAAAAGTAAACTTTATTCAGCAGTTTTTTCTCCTCAGTGTCAGTATAGAGAGCGTGTTTCTGAGAGCATTGTGCTCTTTGTGTTCTGCTGATGTATACTTTTGATGTGCCTGTGCTTTGTTTGAAATAGAGGAAGTTACAAGTGGGCATCCGGGGTATACATCAGTACACTATACAACATACACTGTGTACACTGAGGAGAAGAAACATTCATTCATTCATTCATTTTCTTTTCGGCTTAGTCCCTTAATTAATCTGGGGTCGCCTCAGCGGAATGAACCGCCAACTTATCCAGCATATGTTTTACACAGCGGATACCCTTCCAGCTGCAACCCATCACTGGGAAACACCCATACATTCTCATTCACACACATACACTACGGCCAATTGTTTGTTTACCCAATTCACCTATACCGCATGTCTTTGGACTTGTAGGGGAAACCGGAGCACCCGGAGGAAACCCACGCGAACACGGGGAGAACATGCAAACTCCACACAGAAATGCCAACTGACCCAGCCGAGGCTCGAATCAGCGACCTTCTTGCTGTAAGGCGACAGCACTACCCACTGCGCTGCCCCAAGGAGAAGATACAGTTGAATAATTTGTTATTTTTGCTTTGTGTGCACAAAAGTATTCTTGTAGCTTCATAATATGGATTGTTTTGAATATGTTTTTGGTACCTTTCTGGACTTTTAATGACTCAAGACCATTGCTGTCTATGGAAGATCAGAGAGCTCTCAGATTTCATACAAAATATCTTAATTTGTGTTCTGAAGACGAACAATGGTCTTGTGGGAGAAATTATTGACAGAATTTTCATTTTTGGGTGAACTCTTTAAGGGGAGGATATATATATATATGCTTTATTAAACAAACCAGACAGACATACCTTCAAGCCTCCTTTAAAGCCTGCAGTGAATTCAGTCAGGTACAGGTGTATTTTTGGTGTGAGGTAGGCATCGGCACAAACTGTGTACCCACGGGGCACTGCTCGCACCATGGGCATTACCTCGCTAGAAAGAGACACTTGAGCAAAACCAAGACGTTTCGCCAAAGACCCCACAGCCTTCTCATGAGCAGCCCATCTAAAACACATGCCATCAAGAATGAGAAATATGATTTCAATCAACATAATTTGATGTATCAGTATATGCTTTAAATATTTCAGTGACTGACATATCACATGTGGCATTATTTAATCTACACACCAACTAAATAGTGTGCCACAGGGCTCAGAACATGGACCACTTTTATTCGCTCTTTTGACAAATCTACTATTTTTACAACTAAAATTTTAATTAATAATAATCTGATACAATGGATGTATTTTGTAAACATTCTTTAGAAAAAGTACACAGCAGTTAAGAAAAAGACAGCTTATATGAAGTGGGACCAACAGTGGAATTTTAAATATAGGTGTGATTATACACATCTTCTTATGTGGAGTTATATTTGCACTTAATTGTTTTTTTTTTGGAGAAGAAAATAAATTCATACCACCACTGGTAAAAGTACTTTTAAGTTAATTAACTTTTGGACATTATATAATTATAGCAAAAGTAATAGGTGATGTATATGCTGATGCAGTGATCACCGTATACGGTACATCAGCGTATACATCACCTATTACTTTTGCTATAACATATTGCATGGTCTTGCTCCATCACACTTAAAAAATAACATATTATGCTACACTAATAGCATGTTCATGCATGATAAGATTTTAACATTAACAAAATGTTGTTTCCTATCAAAACAGTACAACATGGAAATTCTTTATAGAGAATTAGAGAAGGCAATAGTACTCTAAAAATTCTACTTAAAATTGCTCCCCCCAAAAATAAAAAAAGTCATGTGTTTTCTTTTTGTAGGTTGAATAGGTTAACTAAGCAAGTTAGGTTAATTAGGCAAGTCATTTGACCACAGTGGTTTGTTCTGTAGCCAATAAAAAAATAAAAATAAATTAAAAAAAATCTAATAATAAAATTTCTAATAATTTTGTCTTCAACTGTAAATTGTGAATTCAGTTGTGTCTGATGATATATGGCCATGGGCATTTTTGGTATATTTATTTGTGAATGCATACTGTTGTCCATGCCGCCTTGCGACTACTGTTGAAAAGTACTTTTTCAGTTCAACAATCTCTTAAAAATCTCACCAGGTGGCAGACCATGATTATTTCTTATTTCATGAGCATATCTTCTGTTTTTATTTACAATTGTATAGATAAATACTACTACTACTACTACAATAACAACAAATGAGATGCAAGATGACACCAGTTGTGTTTGCAAATGATACACTAAGCCTATAAAGTGAAGATATGTAAAAGTCGCTTTCAATCAACCAGGTGAGCAGTTCCGATGCATTATGTTCGTTATTAAGAAATATCAGACTGCTGAACGCGAAAAAAACCCCTCAACCAACAGAATCAAGAATATATATGTTATATGTTATAAATACATAAAATGAACATAATGCTCTATACACACGTGTAAGAATGCAGTAGTAGCACTGCTAGACTTCTGATGCCTTTGGATTGCACACGTCTCAAATCCTGCTCCACACGTTGAAGATCCAACTCACGCCACACCTCCAGACTTTCTCCAGTGCTGCCTGACAGAGGAACAGAGAATCTGTGCTGGATATCATGCAATTGATGTTACCAATGCTTTTCTGAGCACATATACTGCAAAAAACTGGTTTAATTTGACATCTACAATATTACAAAATGTTTCCTACATCATAATATAACTTAGACATTTCAAATTTCACAATTTCACTCATTGTGCTGTTCTTTTTTTTTCTCTGAGAATTATACGAATTATAGTGCCCATTTTTATTGCAATGCCTTTAGCATATCAAGAAGTAAATGAGCTCCTTATTAATCTTGCAATGGGACAGTTTGAATGGGTGTAATTGTAGGGATAGTTCACTCAAAAATAAAAATTAAGTTAACATTTACTCACCTTGGAGTTATTTTTGGACCACAAAGGGAAAACGTTTCTCATTTCCTTTTACTCGCTCTTTTTTATATATGGATAGGGTTTAGTAAAAAATAAACCAAAATGTATTCCATTATTTAATGCCTTATTACTTAATGAAACATGATTGTCCAATTTGATCAGTGTTACAATTCACTCCAAATCGCCCAGAGAAAGAACATTTGAGAAATCAAGATTAACAGAAATGCAACACAAAATACCATTTATTCACTTTCTTCTCTTTAGCAAATACATATTTTGTGTTCATCACAAGTTAATATATTCATCTATCATCTGTCACAAATCAGAACCTCCACTGTGAAAAAAGCACATATATAAGGGATTTCAAGGCAACCATTTTGTTTTGTAAATCCCTTATAAATGACAATCAAAGGCTCAGTATCATATGAACAATAAATCTTTGCAATCTTATCTAAAACATAAGATTAATGTAAAGTTTAAACATTGCTGAATAACAGGAGTGTCAAAATATAACATAAAATTTGATAAAAAAACAACAACAATATAAGAATTTAACTAGGTAGCTTTCATCCTGGATTTTAATTAAGCTTGATTGATCAAAGTGGCACATTTGTGTGTGTGTGTTTGTGTGTGTGTTTTTGTCTAGTCTAAATTCAGTTTAATCTGAGTGAACCAAACACAAAGACCAACAGCCAAAGCCAGGCCTTTGTTAAATAATTAATTAAACACTCTTTCTTTTTCATAAAAACTGTGTTGATGCAGTATTTTTGTCATAAACTGTATTTTTTTGCTGCTCATTGTTGCTTATTTACAGAGCCCCTAAAGAGACATGGTGATGGAAAAAATAAGGGAGGGGAAAGAAAAGTATTTAGCAAATCTCGCAAAGTATTTTTGCGTTCGCTTGCAAAACGTTTGTGTTAGCTCGCAAAATCTGTTGAGCTCAGGCAAACACTTCATGTTCACTTCATGTATGGCGGCTGCGATGTACAACTTTGTGCGTTCACAATGGAGTGGTTAAAAGTTTTCTAATATATTAAGAAAGTGATAGCTTATTAAAAAGACCAAATTTGTTAAAAGTTTATTTAAAATATAGATAATTTGTATGGGGGCGTCACGGTGGCGCAGTGGGTAGCACATTTGCCTCACAGCAAGAAGGTCGCTGGTTCGAGCCTCGGCTGGGTCAGTTGGCGTTTCTGTGTGGAGTTTGCATGTTCTCCCCGTGTTCGCGTGGGTTTCCTCCGGGTGCTCCGGTTTCCCCCACAAGTCCAAAAACATGTGGTATAGGTGAATTGGGTTGGATAAATTGTCCGTAGTGTATGTGTGTGAATGAGTGTGTGTATGGATGTTTCCCAGTGGGTTGCAGCTGGAAGGGCATCCGCTGCGTAAAACATATGCTGGATAAGTTGGCGGTTCATTCCGCTGTGGCGACCCCAGATTAATAAAGGGACTAAGCCGAAAAGAAAATGAATGAATGAATAATTTGTATGTACAGGCCAGCATGAACCCAGAGTTTGAATGCAATTCTTTCCATTAAATTGTTGATGTGCATTTTGGATTATATTATTATATTAAGTGTTAAAATGAGACAAAATTTTGTACCCTATTAAGAAATAGCTGCAAATATCCAAAAAGATGAACACACATAATAAAAAGGCCACCACTCTTAAGAAAAAATTAAAGACATTAAATCATTACCCAGAAGTTACATTTTATATTTTGTATTTTATATAATGAAAGAGTTAAATGAGAGCTGAATCCTGAATATTAATACAATTCATTAAAATACACATTAGTTATGTAATAAATGTACAGGATTTGAAGAGAGGTCCTGACACAAGCGCTTGGGTCATTTTGGTCACACAGAGTATAATAATTCTGAACTACAAAATGTGCAATTCTAATTGTGTATATTCACTGTCAGCCTCCTTCATTTTTGTGAAGCAGTTCTACAAACAAAATGATTAAAAAAACCATACTTGAATTTAAAGTGTTAGTCCGAACTCAACAGGTGTTGAGGAAATATAAAAATAGGAGGGAAATGCTAAAGTTTTGCGAAGAAACACAAAGTTTGGGTGAGTACAAAAAATTTCAAGAGAACGTAAAAAAAAAATTTCTTTCCCTTCCGCATATTTTCTATCACCATGTCCGTGACTTCATACTAAAAATTATATTTTTGACTTATAACTAAAACAATAAAACTAACAATACATATTTTTCTATACATTTAAGCTCATAGTTTAAATTTGTAGTTCACCCAAAACTGAAAATTTATCATTTACTCACAATTCACTTGTTATATCTTGTTTATTTCTTCTGTTGAGCCCAAAAGAAAATATTTTTAAGAAAGCTAAAAACCTGTAGCCAATTACTGTACTTCCATTGTGTTTATTTTTTCTTACTATAGATGTCAATGGTTACAGATTTCAGCTTTATTTAAAATCTCTTCTTTTCTGACTTTTTATCAGACAGAAGACATAAAGGCAAGAATTTGTAAATAGTGAATACATTTTTGGTTTTGGGTGAACTATCCCTTTCAGTTTATATTTAAGTCCTTTAACAGAAAAGATAAGAAATCTATACAAATGAAGTAGATCAGATGTGATGTGATGTTCACCTGTTACTATTCGCTTAGGCTCATTTCTGGGAAGCTGACAGGAATCTTGTCTGAGAATAACTCTCTCCTCCACTTCAATCACCTCCTCATACAGTACATCCGGCATACACACTTCCTAAAACAACAACGCATACTTTGAAACACACACAACATCTACAATGACACAAACACTTCATTATTTAGGCCTTTCATCAAAGCAGCTTGTTGACTGAATGTGGTGAGCACATTTTCAGAAATGACATTAACCCTTGTGTGCTGTTGGTAATGTTTTTATCCACTCTGAGGTGATTTTGAGTCTTAATTTGGCCACAACTTTCTCTGTGTTTCAGCAAATGGAATGATTTTTGGTGACAAATCTTATTTTGACACATATTTTGTGAAAAGGCTTTTGAATTTTTTCAAAAATTCAACAATACACTCTGGACAAATCTACTACCCTTTCGTTATGTTTGTGGCTGTTTTTGCCCCATTGACTTCCATTATAATTAAATTTTTTGATTGCAAAGCAGTGACACCATATAATCATACATTATTGATTGTGGCTGGTTTTCCCTGTTGGGAAGAGGTAAAATGTTTCATTTTTACTGTTGATCATCAGTTGCAATGCAAAAAAGCTTAGTTTCAGCCTTCTATATGGATTATTGTGTGTGTGTGTGTGTGTGCGTGTGTGCGTGTGTGTGTGTGTGTGTGTGTGTGTGTGTGTGTGTGTGTGTGAGAGAGAGAGAGACCTTTGCGCACTTATTATCTTGATATGTCTAAGAAAATCAAAATAAGCAGCTCAGCTCTCAGAACATAGTAAACATAGTAAGTGTATTTATGCACACATACTATAATCTGCTGTTTTTTTTACTCCATAGAACTCTGTATAAAAGCCAGAAACTTTTTTTGCACAGGCATATCTAAAGGGTTAATGCTGCCAACTGATGATCAACAGTAAAAAAATTTACAACAGGAAAAACCACCATCGATCAAGAATGCACGATTACATGCTGTCATGGCTTTGCAATCACAAAATGTCATTATGTTGTAAGTCAATGGGGCAAAAATAGCCACAAACATAATGAAAGGGAAGTAAATTTGAACAGTACATAAGGGTTAAATGAATTGGCACAGTTCACTGGTTTATCAAACTTAAAACTGCACTAAACAAATGTATAATTTATAATAATAAACTATACAAAATTTCACTCTCTTTTGTGGTATTATTGCACTTCTAGTGTGCATTTAACTTTTACTCTTGCAATCATTTTTTGGTGAGAGACAAGTGAAAAAACAAACGGTTGCATATATAAATCCTGTTTACATTTTGTAGTGGTGAAGGAAATTACAGTAACATAATAATAATAATAATAATAATAATAATAATATTGGGCAATAACTGACATGTTCCCAATATCTCATTCATGGGATTTTGCAGGCTCATGGTGGCTTAGTTGATATAGTAACTGTTATTTGGGCTGTTAAAAATAGCTGAATATCTTTCTAGGAGATCCATAATTACATAAAAAAATAAACTCTCTTTTACCAAATAATTAATGTAAACCATTACAACTGTTAACTCAAAACAAATACTGAACATTTTATTTCTGTAAAAGAAAAAAAACATGTTGACTTTTATATTGTCATTTAACATTTCAAAGTAAAACAATTCATGTAATAGAAAAAAGGACAATGTAACACAATTGTCAATCCATTATTCTGGCCAGTACAAACTGAGTAACTTGCTTGGGTTAGACACTTATGAAAAATGCTCTTTTGTTCAGAACAGAGTTCAACTTTTCAGGTACAATCTAACTTGATTATGTAGATAACCCTTGTCTGAGTATAGACCAGTGTGCTTTAACCACGTTTACTTTTGAACCTAGAGCTTTTACAGCAATATGATGACACTGAGTTTTTACAGTTTTATAATACAGAATTCATAAACATTTTTAAATAATACTTTTAAATTACTATTCTGCAGGAGTAGTGATAGTTAATTTTTCTTAAACAGTTTTTAAACAAGTTGTTCTTGTTCACTTCCGTTCATTGAAATCTCTTTCTTTTCAAGTCTGGAACTTCTTTTCCTGTCTGTTTATTGTATGATCCAGTAGAATTTGAGTGCATTCTATTGCCATTGTCATCACTTGGTATATAAAAGATATTTAAAAGAGTCAGTGGCTGGATTTACAGTAGAATAGCATAGCAGAAAGCAACTCTAAAAGCATTGGGACATCTGCCTGTACGTGCACACGAACTCTAATGACATCCCAATCTTAATCTGTAGGGTTTAATGTAGAGTTGGCCACCCTTTGCAACTATAATGGCTTCAACTTTTCTGGGAAGGCTTTCCATGTGGTTTAAGAGCGTGTTTATGGAAATCTTTGACCATTCTTCAAGAAGTGCATTTCTAATCATTTGTTTTTTTGTTGTTGTTTATACTGCCACAGAAAAAAACAATCATGGTAAAAAAAATATTTAAATAAACTTTTAAGTTTTACACAAAAATATGTTTCTAGAGCATGAAATCAACATGTTAAAATCCTTTCTGAAGACCTGTGTGGCACTGAACACTTAAGTAATGATGTTGAAAATACTACTACTACAGAACTAATTTGTTCTGTCGGAACAACAAATTTTTTCTAAAGAAACAGTTATTTTAAATTACAATAACACTTCACAATATAATTGCTTTTACTGTATAATAAAAGAAGCGCAGCCTTAGTCAATAAGTAAGTAATGTACATTTATATAGCACAATTATTGTGTATTGCCATACACCCAAAGTACTTTACAATCGTGTGAGGGGCTCTCTCCAGCCTCCACACCACCCCCAGTGAGCAGCATTCCCTTGGATGATGGGACGGCAGCCGCAGGACAACGGCGCCAATCCACTGACCACACACCAGTTGCAGGTGGAGGAGAGAAAGTGATAGAGTCAATTTAGTGGATGGGGATGAACGAGAAGTGCCATGGAATATTTTATAATCACAGAGAGTCAGGACCTCCATTTAGGGTCTCATCTGAAAGAAGGTGCTCATTGATGGGTGTCCCCATCACTATACTGGGGCATTAGGACCAACACAGACCACTCCTGCTAGCCTCACTAACACCACCTCTAACAGCAATCTAGTTTTCCTATGTGCTCTCCCATCCACGTACTAACCAGGCTCAGCCCTGCTTAGCTTCAGTGCGCAACCAAGTCTTGGGCTGATCTGTTGTGTTTTGATTCAGTACACTCACTTGCCATTGATGTAGTGAGGGTCACTAAACGGAATTAAAACATTTGAGTCACTGGGATGAATCTACATAACTACCACAACTCACCAGATCAAAAAGGTTAGGCCGTGCTTGTGTTCCGATATGTAGCAAGTCCTTAAATCCGCTTGTCACTAGTAGAGCTGTTCTTTCACCCTGTCGCTCTAGTAGGGCATTAGTCGCCACTGTGGTGCCCATTCGAATCCAGCCAATCTGAGAAGTCTCTACAGGCTGATCTCGTGGAAAGCTCTTTCCTGTTTCCTGTTCATTTCATCAACACAACAGACAGATGGAATTACATCAGATGTGCCTATACTCCACAGTAAAGTTAATTTCATTGATAAAAACCTAGATGAAAATATTTGTTAAACATTTATTTCTCCATGATTAAGATCAGATGACACCGACATCATAAAACACTTACTCCGACTATATAACTATTATGGCATGATTCATGATGTCAGGGTTATGCCAAGAGTTCACCCCACTGACAAGTTTTACTTAGACATATCTGTTCCCCTGGTCCACAAACCCAATCAAATGAATTTGTTGTGATGAGATAATATTTTTAGATCAATATTTTTAGTCTTTTCTTAGTCTTGTCCAGATTATGTTCTTAGCAATGAATATTACTAATCAAAAATTGCGTTTTGATACACTTTCATTGAAGGGAATCTTTACATAATATTATAATGATTTTTGCCATAAAATTAAACTCCATAATTTTGACTCACAGTTTTTTTTGTTTTTTTTTTGCATTTTTCACAAATATACACGTGCAACATAAGACTGGCTTTGTGGTCCAGTGTCACACTAGTGCCTTGTGCTTTACTGTAGGTTTACAAACTGGCAAGCAACATGCTCTCTCTGCATTAAGGAAAACAAGCTGATGATCTAAAAAGGAGCAACAAACATGTTGGAGACTTGTTTAGTGATTAATACTACATTATTAGCTCAAATGGGAGCGTAATACATCCTGTTTACTGTATGTTGCTTTTTTTGCTTCACACAGTGGTTTCTGCTGTTTGCTGTGAATAAATTAGCAATCAAATCTAATGGATCTTGCATTTATTGTATGGAAATCCATATCGACCATAGGGCATTTTGACATTTTTTCCCCCTCACAATTTAGAGGGGGAAAAGTCAGAAACGTGGGCTATAAGACACATGTTTAGTTAACCTAAGTTTAAGATAACATAATCTTTTTTTTTTTTTTCGCCTGAGAAACTGATTTTTCCTCTCCTTTTTGTATTCATGCCAGAAACAAGCATAGTATTGTTTGTGACAACATCTGTGCCACAACCCAAAGTCTTCACTAAATTTAAGTTTGTACCTTTGACATTTTGCAGTTTTATAATACAGAGAGTGTTTTGTTGATGAGGTAAATGCAGAAATGTATAAGGTCACATTTTCACAATCACTAATAAAATAATAATCACAAATTAAAATGTTCTCAGTACGCATTTATACCCAAATATGTTTGTGTTTTTCTCCTCACCTCCTCAAGTACTCGCCGGATGCCCTCAGTTGGAGCATCTTTGTAGTTCTGGGGGTCATGTGACAGCAGTTTTAGGACTCTCTCTCTACCATCAGGCAAACGGGCGAACACATCCGTAAAGGTTCCACCACGATCAATTGCAAAATCAAACTTCCCTTTAGTTTCCGCCATGCTGGAACACAGATTGCAATGAGCTCCACATTTAAAGGTGACACACAAGCAGGATCTAAAATCTTGATCCTATCTATACAGCATGAAACAATAATTTACTTTAAAAAAATACAACTCTGTCTTCATTTAGTCAGAAATGCATGATTTTCTGTTAATCTCTTAAGAATCTATGAATCAGTGCTTTTAATCCACACAATGAATTGTGGGGTTATTTCTGAGTATTTTTTTCTATAATGTGGAGGTCAGTAAGAGATAAAAACAGGTTGTGATAAAAAAGATTGTGCATGATGCCAAAAATGTCATGTTTTTCCATCTGTCTAAATTTCAATAAAACAAAACAAAGAACAAATGCAAATTAATTAACAAATAAATGAGAGAAGAAAGAAAAGATAGTACAATTCATCGTACGTTTATAAAATAAGCCAATTTTAAGTGATGACTATAAATGGAAAATCAACCAAATACTTTTAGAGAAATTATTAATATAAATGAAAGGCATATTTTTGTGAAGTTTAAAAACATCATTTAGAGCCGCATTATCATATTTAAAAATAACCTTAATTACATTATTACACATCCGGAAAACCAGATTTAATGATGCTGAAATATTTCGTGTAACAAACAATAATAAATAAAAATGAGGTTCCTCTTCTTCATACATGTTAAATATAAGGTTAAATACAGTCATACATGTGAAATATAGAAGAATGTGCAAATAATAAATCACTAGTTAAATTCTGCAGAAATGGAATGAAGTTACGACAAAACCCCTACCTAAAACTCGCTGTGTGCTGTCTGCAGATGCTCGGCTGTTATAAAAAGGTGAAGACTAAAAGCTTAAAGCAAAATCCCTTACACCTTAACCAGGCTAAAGATCACTGACTATCAAGTACACGTGTTGCAATGTTTCTGTTATTATATGTTTTCAGTACGTGCACACGCACATACTGTACATAACACAACCATGTTCTGCTGTACTTACTTGTTTAAAGAGCGGATGAAATAAGAAATGAATAGATGACTCCTCTACTGCAGCAATGACTGTTTACAAACACGAACTTGAAGTACGCTTCGGTTCGGCGCTCTGCAAGAATGTAGAAGGAGTTCAGCACCACCTCTGCTCCACTGCCTCCGCCTTCTGAGATGTCACGTGACTGTAACCATGTTCTCCTCTAGGGGGCGCATGATGGTCAAAAAAGGAAACAATTATTTTTTACAGTCTATGGACATGACAAACGTGTAAAAAGAATATACGTTATTCAAACACTCACTTTCATTCAACTTATTCCCTTCTTCATTTGAGGTTGCCACAGCGGAATGAACCGCCAATAGTAGCCTATACGTTAATAATGTAATAAATAATATGTTATTATTATTAGGCTATTAACATTAATGTTATATTAATACAATAATAAACATAAATAATATACGTTTCTACTTAATTCTTTTCGCAATCTATTTTATAATTATCATATTTTTTGCCCCTTAATTGCTATTAGCATATGATGTCATTCATTTTCCTTCGGCTTAGTCCCTTTGTTCGTCAGGGGTTGCCACAGAGGAATGAACCGCCAACTTATTCAGCATATGTTTTACACAGCGGATGCCCTTCCAGCTGCAACCCATCACTAGGAAACACCCATTCACACACATACACTACGGACAATTTAGCTTACCCAATTCACTTATAGCGCATGTCTTTGGACTTGTGGGGCAAACCAGTGTGCTCACCCGGAGGAAACCCACGTGAACACGGGGAGAACATGCAAACTCCACACAGAATTGCCAACTGACCCAGCCGAGGCTCGAACCAGTGACCTTCTTGCTGTGAGTTGACATCGATACCCACTGCGCCACCACGCCACGTAAAAAATGCGTAAAGGCATAAATATAAAAGAATTCATAATACTAAATTCATAAAGCTATAATAAAACTAATATTTCCAAATAGTCTTTTAGTCCCATTTAATATTATAAATTGGTCTTAAAAAATGATAAAAAATATATTTATCTTCTATTACTTTATTAAATTGTATTATTACTTGTATTATTACTAGTACTGAATTTATTTAATTTTTATTATTATAATTAAAATTGTATTTATTTAGTAATTTATTTGTTTGTTTTTAATATTTTTTATTGATTTCAGTCAGACTTTGGGTGTTTTTATTTAATTATTGCTATAATCATTACATTATTTATATTTAATAATATTAATTTTGTTTGTTTCTTTTATACTAAAAAAAAAAAATTCCAAGGACCCCCTCACATTTCCATGTCCTGGACCCCAGTTTTAAATAATCTGCGTTAAAGCTACATTTAAGGAGCCGACATGTATATATTAGTACTTTTAGTACTATTAGTATTGGATTTTTTCATTCTATTTTAATTAGTTTTTCTATTTAATTAGTTTTTAATTAGTTTATATATATAATTTTTTATGTTTTATGTTTTAAGTAAATTGAGATTACTTCTTTATTTAGAAGCAGCTTTAGCCCAAACTAAACTCAATTCTGAATTAAACAGGCAGTCAGTGAATACAATACAATAAAATAAAATAAAATAAAATAAAATAATCTTGTGGTAAACAGCAGATGTCAGTGTGGGTGTGTTCAGCTTCAGCGTACTGCTGATGTAGTGTTTGTGTAGTTGAGCTCATGGGTGGATAACCCCTGTCAAACGTTTAACATCCACGAATCATCATCAAATCTTTCTGCTGGAGGTCTCCTTTAAATCCGTGAGCACAAATTTTATTACAAGTATTATTCTGTTTTCTCTTTTGACTGATTTTAAATTACTGTGCATTATAAAGTTCTAACTTAACGTCACTGGTTAACTTAGCATGTCTTAAACGGCTCCAGTGAGTTATAAATAATCGCGTGTACAGATACAAATCACGTTTTAAACCGTTTATGAGACTGATGTATAGTTTTAAGCAATTATGTTTGCAGGTTTTATAAAACCCTTAGGTCGAGCTAATGCTAGCTGTCAGCGCTAACTGCTAATGCTAACTAACTACTCGCCGTAAAATTAATAATCAGAAATTAAACATGAAATGTGTAATGGTTTGTATTGTAAAGCATGATTTTGGTAAAAATTTTGCTAAAGTTTTAGCTTAAGTAGTCGTCTAGTTAAGGCACCTCTTGAGTTTAAAGCAACAGGTTTGTGTAAATGCTAATGTTTGTGTGTGCTAATGCTCCGTTTCAGGACAATACTACTACGAACACATTAATTTGTGAAAAATAAAGTTATATTAGTTTGAATAATGCGTGTACAATAAACAGCGTAAATCTGGAAAAGTAACGTAGATACAAGTTTTGACGTCATGCTTGTGCAGAAAAGTTCTGTGATTTACCCTGGAACAGTGTATGGTATGCTTATCATGCATGGCTATTAGTTAATACATGGTTCGTTTGAGCGCTGTCTCTCAAAATTAAGATTAGCGTATTACCATATTACTGTTTCTGAAGTATGCTTAATTTAACAGGCTATTTTGAAAACCAGTACTTTTAATGTTTCAATACTGTCACAATGTGTACAATATTTAAATATGCATAGAACATTTGGTTGAGACTGCAAATTCATGCATTTTTATTAGTGAAATAATAATATTGAGCAATCTCTTTTCAATTTTCTTGAGAAATCTTTTTTGCATTATATGACAATACTCAGAAGTATTAAAGATTTTTGATTTTTTTATTTATTTATTGTGGTATCTTTAGCTTTATTTTAATTATATTTGTTATATATGGTTAGTTTTAGACTAGATATGTAAATAGAAATATGTGACACTTCTTCTATTAACACTTAAAAGAAAGTATCAACTTTATAAAAAGTAACTCACAATTTGTTTTCGACCGCTGTATTTACCAATTTACTGATGGATCCACACTAAAGTCAAGTCAAGTCAAGTGGGCTTTTCTTGTCATTCTCCAATATGTGGAGACATACAAAATGTACGAAATGTTGTGCCTCACAGGAACACAATGAAACGCATGTAACTCGACATATACACACAGGACAAAAAAAGGTATCTATGTAAATCTTATATAATGGTAGATAAAACTAAACATTAAAAAAATACCCAACCTATGCTTTAAGGCAAATATAGTTTAAGCAGGAACAGAACAAAATGAAACGAAATTGTCCGGTTCACAACTGCACACGAGGAAAGGTGAGAGTATCATATGTGAAGCCCACTCATCCACCCATGTGTAGCCTACTTGTTCACGTAGAGCACATATAGGTTGTAATCCATCATGTGAAGAGTCTTTTGAAAACAGTTGCTGCAGGACTTGTTTAAACATGAAATGTTTTGAAATATTTTTGTATCAGGGGGTTTAGAGAGGAATTGAGTTGAAAGAAATAGCTTGTTGTTGTTTTTTTATTGTTATTAAAACTTGTGAACAACCGTTTTTAAAAATGCATAGTTTTAAATAAAGTAAAGTAATCGTCAAACAAGTTAGAACATGTAAGGGAAAATGAATTATCCTTTAAATAGTATTCAAAAATCTTCAAATTAGGGGTGGGTAATATGGATAGATATTTCAGTCATTAATAAAAACAAGCTATTTTTAAGATTTTTGCTTCATGGATTTAAAAAAAATAATTCTGAAAATCTGAAAATGCACTTTAAGTAGCTAAAAATGTATGATACAAAATTATATTACAATGCACATTTTTATGAAGGTGTTGTTCACTCATGTTTCCATCAATATCCTTTCATGCACAGACATATGTTTTTCAGTGCAGTGGCTTGGTGCTCATACTAACCAATACAGACTGTACAGCTGAGCATTTAAAGGGTTAGTTCACTGAAAAATAAAAATTAAGTTTAATTTAATTATTCATCCTCAAGTTCCAAACCCCTAAGATCGTTTGTCTTCAGAATACAAATTAAGATATTTTAGGTGAAATCTGAGATCTCCCTTATCCTCCAAGGTTCCAGACTTGTTAATATTCAGAAAATTACCAAAGAAAAAACATCCTCAAAACACACCATTTGCCTTCAGTGGTGGAGTTGGGGATGATGGAGGGTGTATATGTCAATGCACAGTGCTCATGAACTAAGGCTATCGAAATAATTGTTTCTTCAATGCATCGCAGATGCGGACAATTTGTGTTCAGTTCAGTAATAGATCATAATTGGTTATTACGTACCAACATCATTTATTTCATATGTGTTATGTCCCAGTAGCACACTATGGCGAGGGAGGCAAACGTGAGGCTCCAACTACTTAAAAAGCAAACAACTGTGCACAATTCACTGCTTGTGAGTTTGCTGGTACAGTCTTTCACTGACACTGAAGGTAAAGTAGAACCCAGGAGCCCCTATTTCATTGCTTGAGGGAGCCTCAAGTGAACCCATTGGCCTGTGGCAAGTTCGTGAAATAACGTTTTCTCTCCTCTCTCGGCTGTTACAGCGATACTTGTGGATCTAGACATGAGCGTATTTGCAGAGTGAGTTTTCTCCACCGCACCTATCATGCATCAGCTGATAGTTGTTTTTCAGTGTCCATGTCCCTGCTTGGTGAACAGCTGTGATTGTTAGAGCCAATTCATTTCGTTGAGCAATGAACACAATGGCCAATCATAGGTGTTTAAGAACAGTGCTCAAAAAGCAAGCAGGATTATTATTTACTTTTGTGGTGTTTTTTGCTCTAAATGCTCCAGTCCTCTTCTACGTCTGTATTTTAGTTTTGTTTGATAGATTCAAAAAGCGTGTTTTCTTTGAGCAGGTAAAATTAAAGGTTCATATGTCTGACTGCTTGTATTAAAAGACAAAATTGTATACTTGTGTTGTGAAGTAAAAGAAAAAGTTGTGGATGGAAAGCATCGTCAATGTACCGTGATATCGAATTGAACCAAATCGATGACATGATAAATTGATAATTGTAACCAAACCAAACCATGGGACCAGTGTAGGTTCACACACCTATGAGTTTATGCGATATACTGACACTGGGGAGAAGAAACTGTTAAGTCAATATTTTTGTTTTATTTGTGCACAAAAATATTCTCATAGCTTGATAGTATTCTCATTTCACTTGAACCACTGAAGGCATAGGGGACAGATGATGCAGGATACAAATGCACACTATTAGAGGTTTAGAGGCTTATATAAATGCATATTTGCTGAATGCGTATAGCAAACAAGAAAGTTTTGCTTGCTTTATTACTAATTAAAACAATCATTATACTTTTTGTATACATTTTAATTGCTTTTTTAAACAGTTCTATCTGATCATTAGATAGACTTCTATCCTTACTAGACAGAACTGAATGACAACCATGAGCAAAGAGGAGAATGAAAGCACAGTTTGCTCAGACGGGTGCTACTGCTTTCCGAGCAGTCAAAATAAAAGTCACATCTTAAACATGTTTAAATGAAAAATTTATCGGTCATGCTGATACTTGAAAGATGCCAAATATCGGCCGATATATTGACCTTGACTATATATCGTCAACCGCTATTTGTTAATCTTGATTTCTCTTCCAGATGAGCTTAATTATGACTTTTACTCATGGGTGTTTCATATTAATGCACGAATGAGAATCTGTTCCGCAAGGGATGTCAGGTATTTGGGGGTGAAAAGAATATTCGGACTTCAAAATTGAAAATCGATTGCCAAACAACCAAACATATATTTGAATAATTGAATATTCTGGTTCAGGCCTAATATTTACTCACCCTCAAGTGGTTCCAAACCTTTATTAGTTTCTTTATACTGTTTACCACAAAAGATGATATTTTGAAGAAAGCTGAAAACCGGTAGTCATTGACATCCACAGTAGGAAAAACAAATACTATGGAAGTCAGTGGTTAACGGTTTCTAGTAGAGATGCACTGATCAACCGGCCAGAGATTGGAATCGGCTGATTTTTTTCGCTTGACCATAGACTGGCCGGTCAAACGTACTGTTTTAAAAACGTTTTAAACTTATAAAACTAATTCTTGAGGTGCAGCTGATCACAGAGTATTGGAAAAGATATTTTAATCCCAGTTTCTTTGCAAAAAATGTTCTGTGGACATGTGTATACATGTTATTATGGAGACATGGAGCCTGTCAATCAATTCTTTGGGCCGGGAAAACCGCACTCCTATGTCACGTTGCGGTGGGCCTCAAAATCACTGGGATTTGAATCCTATTTTAATGTCAGGAAATTTTTAAGTAGAGACTTGTTGTGTTTATATCACTCCAATATGACAGTGGACCGACTATACCTACACACAGTTCTGTTTCCAACAGCTTCCAAAAGGTGTTTTTGCATCATAGGTACCTTTTAAATGTTGTTAATGCAGTTTGAGGGAACTGTAATGTTTATTTTTAATTATGATTATTATATTATTATAATTATAGTTCTTAGGGAAAAAATCTGTATCAGCGGGTCACACTTACCAAAAATGCAAAAATCGAAATCAAAAATTGCAATCGGCACATCTCTAGTTTCTATATTTCTTTAAATTATCTTCCTTTGTTCTCAACAGAAGAAAAAAAGTAAAACCATTTTGGAACAGTTTAGAGGTGAGTAAATGATTTAAAGTAAATAAATTTTTATCTTTTTAAGCTTTTTAAGCACTCTGTACATGTAGTGTGGTTAAAGAGCAAAGTGCACGCTAAACAAACATCGAGTCCTTCATGTAATATGTCCTTGTGGGAAATCAAATTTTGAATTAAGTAAGTTCAGCATGTAAAACAAGGGTTGCATTCAGTATATATGTGTATAAATTCCTGTACTGAAATGGGTTTCTAAAAATACGTATCGTTACGCCCCTATCAGACAGTGATGCAGGTACACACTCTCAATGGTGCATTTGTAGAATGTTGTGACAACTGGTGGAGGAGGCTTGCCCTTTTAAGTTCGTGAAGGTTCTGTTGTTCTTGTAGAGTGATATCATGTTAGTGGCCCAGGAGAGATCTTTCCTAATATGCACAGTCAATGGTCAGTAGATGTTGTTTAACAAGGTTGTCCTCAAGTCCATCCCAACCTCCTTTGTCTTCTTCATGTTGAGGGACAGGTTGTTTGCACCACACAATCCAACCAGTTATGCCACTTCCTCTTTGTAGGCGTTTCATTGTTATTGCTGATGAGACCTACCATAGTTGTGTCATCCGCAAACTTGATGATGTGGTTGAAGCTGATCTTGCCAGTGCAGTTGTGAGTCATCAGCGTGAAGAGCAGTGGGCTTATTTCACATATTCACATCCTCTACTCAGTGTGGTGGTTGCGGCCAACATGAACTGACTGAGGACTTCCAGGATCCTCAGTCAGGATCCAAATACAGAGGGAGGTGTCAAATCCATGATCCAAATACAGGGAGAAGTGTTAAGGCACAACAGGTTTATTTTGCTAATGAGCTCTTGTAGGATTATTATGTTGAAGGCTTAGCTAAAGTTAATGAAAGTATTTCTGGCCCTGTTCATACCTGGTATTAAGATGTGTTTTTGTTGATTCGATCAGAAGTAACTATTGACAATGACTAATGAATTTATAGATAATTGATTTCTGATCAACTCCTGTTAGGCCTCACACTTTGTTTTGTTTTGCTATTTTAACATGGATGTATGCTGTTGTTTTTATAAAATTGGTTTAACAAATATTTTAGAACATCACAAGTAAATAAATTAGGTATCTGAATAAAATTATAACTCAAAGAATCAAAGGAATTAATCATCCAACACATGCAACATGCACATGTTTTTGAAGCTTAGCCTCATGCCTGAGTGTTGCTTTGAATCAAAATAAAAGTATTAAAAATACATTAAAATACATTAGTGAGAGTCACCAAAATGGCACAATTTGGATCAAAGCCTAAAAGGAGCACTTTCAAAGAGTTATAAAAAATGATTTGTTGGGTACACATTCTAGGGATATCAGAGACTTGTTTTGAATCTTGTAAAAATGGGCAAAATAGGTCCCCTTTAATGTGAAAGCAAGTTAGCATGTAGATATTACTTTTTTGGCATGATGAGGTTTAATGTCCCTAGTAATACCTTTGGTGGTATCATTTAGCTGCTTGTTATTAACCGCCTTTTTCAAGACTAGTAAAAGGTATTAAATGTCACAAGGAAGTAGTACTCAGGTATTTGATTTATTAGAATAAAACTCCTTTCTTAGAATAAAAAAATCCTTTGACTTCAGGGCGATGACAACAGAATAAAATTTCAGGTCTTTCAGGGAATATCTTACAGCAGGGAAGAAAAGACAATCATAATTTTTTGTTTCTTATTCTTGTTAGCTATATTTGCAGAGTACATCATATTCTGTGCAGTATCCAGTAAGAAGTTGGGTAGTATTCCAATCTAAATGCAGTCAGTACCTACTGTTTCATATATTTTTAGGCAATTATGCTTGTACACTGAGTGTGCTTAAATGCAATAGATGCTGCTTTAGTTCATTTATCTAACCCAAGAAACAGACAGGGAAATCAAGTGTATTTCATCATGGGATGAAGTTTTCATACCATTCTTATTGATGCAAAAACACATCTCTCTCTATATATTCAGAGCCAGGCATGGCGCTGTGGATTCAGGCGCAGCAGCTTCAGGGGGATGCCCTCCATCAGATGCAATCCCTCTATGGCCAGCACTTCCCCATCGAGGTGCGCCACTACTTGGCACAATGGCTGGAGGCTCAGCCATGGTGAGTGTCTCTATGCAGACTCAGTTCCAAGATCAAAGTAAAATGTGGATGTAATATGCAAGCAAGCCTTCCTAACAAAACCTACACCTACATCGATTTACAGGATAATACGAATGTCACATAATAACACATAATTTTGGCCCCTCCATTGTTATGGCTATCAATATGTTAGACTTTGCAAATCTGAAAGTGAATGCTTCATCTACATGTGGTTTTCAGACCTAAAAATTTGCAGCAAGTACATGGCCATTTGGTTTTCTTAACAGCGTGAAAAACAATGTATCATAGAAAGCTCGCAAAGAGCTTGCCATTTGTATGAGACAAAAGTGCTTTATTCCGCTACCATCTGGATGCTTATTACACAGCTAAATGTCACAAAACTAAGCAATTGGACACAAAACATTGATGTAAGCTGTAATGTTTTAGCTCTTTAATAAACTTGATACCTGCAGATGCAGAACGAAAAAAAAAATGCTGGATGCAGCCTACATTAGCTACCTATTATCATTTTTATCCAGTCACAAGATAGCACAATCAACATTTAAGAACAGCAGAGTGACAGATAAGCATATGAATATATGCACTGATTATATGCAAGATTATTCATAGTACCCTGTTGAGCCTCTGTTATTAGTTTAATTTAACAGCTGATTGAGCTTTATTCTGCTATAACTACTGACTGGATTTACTTTATTGCTTACTTAACTGCTATTTAATTCACAAAAAGTACAAAAAGTTTTCTGATTTCTTGAAACAATTGTGTTCTTGAACTGTAAACAATGGTTAACTGTTTGGGAATTTAGAATACTAATTGTTCAAATTTTATAAGCAAGTTTTTGCCCGATTTGACATATTACTGAGATTTCTCTAGATTTCCTTTATCTATTTTTACAATAGTATATACAGTCCTCAGCAGAAACGAGTAACACCCCATTTTGAAAAGGAATATTTTGATCAACTTCTCAGTAAAAATAGGTAATATATTTTGGTGCATTGGAAGAAAGATTTATTAAACAGATATATTTAATAAAATAATATTTTAGTCACAGATTATCTTTAGAAATAGAAGGATAATGCATTTAAATTCATGTGAAAAATACAAACAACAAAGCTATATATATATATATATATTTTTTTTTTTTTTCTCTTGATTTTTGCTATTTACTTTTAAATTAGATTTTAAATTTTTCCCTAACATATAAATTTGTGCTACTAATTCTTGGACCATTATCGTAAATTATTTTGTTAGATTAGCTCCAGATTTGGCTTCAGAACTGACTAATCTAATCACAAATATAATATTGTAAAGCATCCTATACAAAATCTAAATTTAAATGAGAGATTTGTGAGCGGTGTACTCATCTATGCTCAGCACTGTATTTTAGTTGGTGAAAGACCTTGATTCTTTTTTGGATTTTTTCTGGATTTTACATTGAGAAATGTTATTTGTATTTGTTTGACTATTCTCTCACGGCATGCTTGTCATTGAAAACACTCAAAATCTTTTTTTTGTATTTGGCACTTAAATTAAGGTTAAAGAGAATTAACACAAAAACAGATTTATTTTTATTGCATTTTATTAAATGTCCCAACTTTTTCTGAATTGGGGTTGCAATAAAGCCCGTGGGTTATCGCAGTAGGGCATGAAATGTACTGAAGTGTGTTTGCGTGGTGTGCAGGGATGCCATAGATCTGGAGAACCAGCAGGATGAGTTTAAAGCCAAGCGTTTGCTGGATGGTCTGATCCAGGAGCTTCAAAAGAAAGCAGAGCATCAGATGGGTGAAGATGGCTTCCTGCTTAAAATCAAACTTGGCCATTATGCCACACAGCTGAAGGTATGAGAGCAAGATGACAACATATGAAGCAGACCAATCAAACATGAAACATAACGTACCTTTAGAACTGAGGTCCAGTTAGTCTTACCCATCCCTTACAGTAGAGATTACTTGATCCTTCAGAAATCATTCTAATAATCTGCTTGATTAGACTGCTCCGGGTGTGTGTTCACGGTATGTGTGTGTTCACTAACTGTGTGTGTGCACTTGGATGGGTTAAATGCAGAGCACAAATTCCAAGTATGGGACACCATACTTGGCCTCACTACACTTCACTTCACAACTACTGTAAAGTGTGACCAATAATAATAATAAAAAAAAAAAAAAAAAATTTCAGTTAGAGAATTTATAAGAATAAATCACTTTAAAATAAATTCAAATAAAAATGATTATTTTTAATTGTAATAATGCTTGGCTTACTGGATTTTTAATGAAAAAAAATGTTCAGACTTGCTAAACATAAGAGAAAATAAAGAGAAATAAATTGTATTTGTGTTTATTCTGTTTAAAAAAACTACTTAAAAACATTTTTAGTAAAAATTAAATATTAGCATTATTAATTACATTCAAACTGTGAAATATTTGACTAGAATTCAAGGACTGTTTCACATGAATTCATTAATTGAATTAAATTCATGCCCACAAAGATCAGATTTTGATGGGGTTTTTTTTTATAGAACTCATATGATGCTTGCCCACTGGAACTGGTGCGGTGTGTCAAACACATTTTGTACACCGAACAAAGACTTGTACAGGAAGCATCAAATGTAAGTCTCCTGCACATTTTCTGGTTGTTGATCTCCACCTAGGATGTACCATTGGGTTGCGGGTGAGTGAATGATATTTTGTGTGTTTGTGGCATTCAGACTAGCAGTCCGGGTTCAGGTCCGGTGGATGGGACCCCTCAGAGATATCAGCAAATCAACCAGACATTTGAGGAGATGCGTGTTATGACACAGGACACAGAGAATGACCTCCGCAAGCTCCAGCACAGTCAAGAATACTTCATCATTCAGTACCAGGAGAGCTTGAGGATACAGGGTATGAACATATAGCTTCTCATCCCGCACATATAATTTATATAATATACACAGTGAGATTATTGTGTAATATTCCACAATAGATTGCTTGATTGATGAATGATTCTGATTGAATGACAAGCAAAACCTTATTAGAGCAAATGTGAAAAATAACATCCATTTGACATATACTGAAATATATTTTGCTTTCTTGGTGACTCAGCATGTAAAAGCAACTTAATGGCTACCTAATAGGTATTTTCAGATAATAATAATTCTTATAATAATTATAATGTTTTTCTAATCATCTGAAATGTCCAAATAATGCACAAGTATGTGCACATTTTAGATTTCTGCTAGATAAAAGACATGTGTATTTGTGCCCATTTATGGTAGTTTCACATTAAATACATTTGTTTAGACTTGTTGTTTATAATACTTTTTTTTGTAGTGAGTGCCAATATAATTTTAGTTTTTATAAATACCTTTTTACTTTAATTTCTAAGATTTTAAAGGATTTGTTGTGAGGTAAAGAGACCTAAGTAATATGTTTTTAATGTTTATAAACATTTTATTTTATAGGGATACTGGTATCTGATATTACAGTACATTATTCACCAATGTAACTCGCTGCTTACTTAACAGTATCTTTTAAAGTATGTATATGTATATATATATTATTAATTATTATAATATAATTACAAACACACACACAGTAGTCAACATTTGAAGTGGTTCAAAAAAGATTTTTAGGATAGTCCTAAGATCCTAAGACAACAATATATATATATATATACATATATATATAGGTGTGTGTGTGTGTATGTATGTATGTATGTATGTATGTATGTACGCATGTATGCACATACACACATAAATAGTATGTAAATACAAACTCTTATTTTGGATGCAGTTAATCATTTAACAGCACTAATTTTAAACTATTTCTTTGATGTTTTCTCTGGTTCGAGTAGCTCAGATAAGTAGTTTGTCCAGCCTTCCTCCTGCTGAGCGTGTTCAGAGAGATGCGGGTCTGCAGAGCAGGAAGTCCACGCTAGAGACCTGGCTCACACGTGAAGCCAACACTTTACAGAAATACAGACAGGTACACTAATTCAACACAGTATGATTATACAACCAGCAACACACGTTTTCTGGAAGTCAAGAGCAATTTTCCACCATATTTTTTAGTGTTTGGATAATGTATTGTGTGTAGGAGCTGGCCGAGAAGCATCAGAGGACCCTCGCTCTGCTGAGGAAACAGCAAACTGTGATTGTTGATGATGAACTGATCCAGTGGAAGAGACGACAGCAGCTTGCAGGGAATGGAGGACCATCAGAAGGAGGACTAGACATACTGCAAGCCTGGTACTGATTCACAGTATTTACACGTTTACTAGGCTGTCTGAGGGTATACTGTACCCTTTTTTTGTTTTTGTGCAAGCTCACTAATAATTATACTGTCATTATCAAAGCATTTTAACAGCATTTTTTTCAGTGAGGGTGAGACTTAAAAGGTTAGATCACCCAAAACTGAAAATTCTGTCATTATTTACTCCTCTATCACCTGTCACGAACTGGTTTGAAATTCTGTTTTTTTTTTTTTCTGTTGAACACAAAAGAAGTGTTTAAACCTCTAATCATTTACTTCCATAGCATTTGCTTTTCCTAATATGGAAGTCAATGGTTAGGGGTTTCTTTTTGTGTTCAACAGAAAAAGAAAAATCATAAAGGTTTAAAACCACATGAGAGAGAATAAATGGTGAGTAATCTTTACTCACTGATTATTGTGTGAACTATCCCTTTAAGTGATCCCTCTTTGTTTCTAGTTTTACATTTGTGAGCATCATTCAGTAGGTAACCAGGTGATGTAAACAGTTTTGTCCAGTTGAACAGTCACTAAACGCACCCTTCTTGCATACACAGTGCAATTTGTTTGGACACATTCGTCTTGGACAATGCTTGGTGTGCTTGTTGTTGTTGTTAATGTAGGTGTGAAAAGTTGGCCGATATGATCTGGCAAAACAGACAGCAGATTCGTCGAGTTGAACACTTGACTCAGCAGCTGCCCATACCCGGACCCACAGAAGAACTGCTTACTGAACTCAACTCTACTGTCACAGACATCATATCAACACTCGTCACCAGGTGTGTGTGCAGTCACTCCTGTCTCTGTTGTCCTTCTCTGAGAAGCAATCATTTCAGTGTTGTATTTGCTTCTGATCTCTCTGCAGCACATTTATTATTGAGAAGCAGCCTCCTCAAGTGCTGAAGACCCAAACCAAATTTTCAGCAACAGTTCGGTTGCTGGTTGGAGGGAAGCTCAATGTCCACATGAATCCTCCCCAGGTTAAAGCCACCATCATCAGTGAACAGCAGGCCAAGGCGATACTTAAGAACGAGAACACCCGCAAGTAAGATTACAAAGATGGATTGTTACACAGAGCCCTCCTTTAAATTACATACACTTTTACTCTTTTACACTTTTTTTTTTTTTTTTTTTTTAATTATAAATGAGCAACTGACTTAAAAGAAGAGTTCAGCCAAAAAGAATTCTTGTTTGTTTGTGTGGGTGCGTTCGTGAAAACTACCTGTAGTGATCAAGCTAATTTGCGTATATATGTGGATTTGATCTTCTGTTATGGTTGCATCACAAATAATTAAGAGTTTTAAGATGTGCATACAAAAAACCTGCATGAAAATGTTTCCACTGTTTTAAAACAGTTATATCACCTGTAGAGAATCATTCACACGTTTGATCCTAAATGTCCACATTTGGTCGAATGACAATATAAAGTGACATGTTTGTTCTCTCTTTATACTGAAGTGAAAGCAGTGGAGAGATTCTGAACAATAATTGTGTGATGGAGTATCACCAAACCACTGGTAACCTGAGCGCACACTTCAGGACCATGGTAATTTGCAATAAAATTTTTCTCATTGCATTCACGTTTCACATTATTGAGTATCTGCATGCACCACAAAATGCTGTTCACTTTAAAAATCTAACAAAAAATCTATAGGATGAGATTGATGCTTTTTTTATTTTTTATTATTAATTTGCCCAATTAATGGGATTGTTATCCAAAAGTGAGATGTAATTCATAATTTACCTGGAGCTCTCTTGCCACATGTTTGTCTTGCTTTTCGAACCACAGTAGGAGAAATAAGATTTTTTTTTTTTTGTGCTCATCAAAAAGCAAAGTGTCACAGGATGGTCTTATGCTATGCGTGCCATATTCCAAATGTTCTGGGGTTTTTAGATATGGTTTTATTGAAAACAAATATGAGTTTTAACACATTATTTAACAAAGAGTACATTAAACTAGCATAAAACAACATTTTTGGCATTTCAATGAATTAATCCTATAGAAATTGATTAAAAGGCCTAATGAGTCAAAAAGATTACGTTTTTAATTGGTATTGGTATTTCATTCAGTGATGTGTTTTATTTTAGATGAAAATAGTTTCAAAGGGAATACAGATGTTTCATTGTCTTATGATTGTTTTTTTCTCTCGTTCATAGTCTCTGAAGCGTATTAAGCGGTCAGACCGTCGTGGTGCAGAGTCAGTGACTGAAGAAAAGTTTACGATTCTTTTTGAGTCTCAATTCAGTGTGGGAGTAAATGAACTGGTGTTTCATGTGAAGGTGATATTCTGAACAAAAACAGAAATCCTTTAATAGTTATTCTTATTTGGTTTCTGGTATTCTGCAATTTGTGTTGTTAATGAGTGTTTGCCTTTTTGTTTCTCTCTCGTGCAGACATTATCTTTGCCAGTTGTGGTCATCGTTCATGGGAGTCAAGACAATAACGCAACAGCGACAGTATTGTGGGATAATGCTTTCTCTGAGCCGGTAAGAGAACATATCATTTGCTTTTGCATTACAAAATGTGTGTTTTTTTTTTTACCTTGTGTTTTGGAAATGCACAATTATTTTTAATGGAAATTATTATTATTATTTAAATGAACAAAAATAAAATGTATTATTTATTGCTCACTTAATTAAATGGACAGTACACCCAAAACTGAAAATTCTGTCATTGTCAGTTTAAAGGGTAATGAAACAATACAATATTTGTTCTCGTGAACAATACAATATTTTTTCCTGCAAGTTCAGTCTACAAGTTGACGTGACAGGAAACCTATACTTTTTTTTATATTTTTAAGCATACTACAAGTTTAACAGTAGTGAACTTTAAGCCACAATTAAGTCATGCATTTGTACTTCAGTTGAACTTATACTAGTAATTTACTTTTGTAGTGCTTTGCATTTAACATATTGAAGTGCACACACAGTAGTGAACACACACACATGCATCCACCCACCTACAATCATTACATTCAAAAGTGCATTTCAATTAGGGTATAGCTTGTGGGTTTTGAAGACTGTACTTTAAAGATTTGTAATTTACTTGTAATAAAAATAATGTATGCTTTAATATGACTAATCAAGCATGTAATAAACTTAAACTGGCATGTACTTAAAATATACTAAGTATACTTGACACAAAAGTACACTAAATGCAATAAAAGTTATGCATTACTATAATTTGATTCCTATTAAAATATACTTAGTTCAAACTTAGTTGTTCTACATTTTAATTTAACTAATTGTTAACACATTTGAATTATATTGACAAGTCTGGCTGCAAATAAAGCATACTTAGCATATTAGCATATTTTAAGATATGTCACTGCTAGTTATTTTCAATTAAGACAGTTAGACATGCAGTATAGTATTGGCCTTAATCTCTGAAACCGGGGCTGTATGTAATATTATGTGAAAAAATATTTAACAGGCCACTCAATCAAAGAGTAAAAACAACTACAGTCCAAGTATATTTATGCTTGGTTCACGCCATATGCAGTATTAAGAATTCACGCTAGTAAATTGCATACAAATATATATATTATATATATATTAATTAAAAGAAGTATACTAATAGTACGCTTGAAGAAAACGTATTTCCTTAATGGAAGTCTGAATCTCTAATCTCTAGCCTACAACTCCCCCACGAACATGGTTCATTCATTTTGTGTTACTGGTCTTTAAAGCTCCTTCTAACTAAACATTCATTCATTCATTCATTTTCTTTTCGGCTTAGTCCCTTTATTAATCTGGGGTCGCCACAGCGGAATGAACCGCCAACTTATCCAGCATATGTTCTACGCAGCGGATGCCCTTCCAGCTGCAACCCATCTCTGGGAAACATTCATACACACTCATTCACACGCATACACTACGGACAATTTTACCTTACCCAATTCACCTATAGCGCATGTCTTTGGACTTGTGGGGGAAACCGGAGCCTAACCAAACATATGTCTTTTAAATGCAGAGTAAAAACACAAATGGCTGTGCATTTATTTATACATGTAATTACAGTGGTCAAAATGTATTTGTACTTTTAATATAAAGGAAACTCACTTTAGATTTGTTAAATTTGTCTTGTGTAATGGTAAATTGCTGTGTGTATTTGTATGGAGCTGTGATGCTTTTAATACCATCAGAGTGAAATAACATGGTCTAAATAGTAGCTGTCTCTCCTCCTCCACTAGAAGATACTGTTAAGAATGTTGGTTACTAAACCATTGACTGTAGAAGAAAGAAACTTCAGGGTACCAAATGGAGTGTACATTTTCATGTTTGGGTGGATTATTTCTTTTAGACACTTTTTACACACACTGATCTTTAAACATGGTCTTGAATATGTTTTTATAAAAACCAAACTGCAATGATGTACAATGGCTTAAAAAACTTTTGGGTTTGCAACATACAACAGTGTTTACAAAAGAATGCCTCAGGTTCATAATTATGTCTTCTTAGGGTCGAGTGCCATTTGTGGTGCCTGATAAGGTGCTGTGGCCACAGCTGTGTGAGGCTCTTAATACGAAATATAAATCAGAGGTTCAGAGCGATAGAGGCCTTTCAGAAGATAATCTGGTGTTCCTCGCTCAGAAAGCCTTCAGCAGCTCCAGCAACAATCCTGAGGACTACAGCAGCATGACCATCACCTGGTCTCAGTTTAATAGGGTAACTATCACTACTACCAGTATCTATACATCTACAGTTATATTAACTGAACACATGGTTCTGAACACAATTTTACTGTTTCAAAATGACGATTGTGATTTAAAAAAAATATATTTTTATGTAAGTCAGCTTGCAACATGAATTAAGTAACATTCTTTAAAGTCCGCATGTACCAGAAGCTCAACCATTTGTTTTTTTTCCGTATTGTGACACAGTTTCTAGAAAAACAAAATATTAAATGAGAAAACAGTTGGCATGGCTTGTTTTTTCTACTGCGAGCTAATTGGATGTACTAAAGTAGGCCTTTCATTTAGAAAGATCGAGAAAAGGCTTTCGGGAGTGTTATTATAACCTAACAGACACCTCCTCTTCATTATTTCTGTTTGTTGTCAAAACTGACAGTTGGAGGGACGTGGTTAAGTATGTTAACCACGCCCAATCCCTCAGACAGACGTAATCTGAGAATTTAACAGAAAACGAACAGAAAGTGCAATTTCAGATTTCAGTTTTAGATTAAAAGGACAAACCTTTTTTTTTTTTCTTAATGGCATGACAGTGTGAGCTAACAATCAATATGGTTAGTTTTGATTTCATGTGTACTTAAAATGTAAAAACTCTGGTTATGACACTTGATATGGTCAGCACATTATGTACTAACGTAAGACCAATTTACTTTTCAAAGTATAAGTAATCTAAACTATCTTTTAGAAAAGGTGCTTGAAATATAAAAGCAAATATTGTTCAAACTTGTCGCAAACATACAGTATATACAGAATGTAGAGCAATTTTAGAGGTCAATTCATAATGTCTAAAAATGTAACACTATTATTTTCCATGAATGATATATAAAACCAGTGGAATTAACACCGTTATTCAGCCAGGAAATACATGAAATCTCAAATATAAAGTAGTAGTTCTCTGCAGGTTTTGTATTTCAGTGCAAAAAGTTTATCAGTTAGAACAGATTCTGTTATCGTCTTTCAGAGAATGTGTATTCACCTTATTCTCCGCATACGAGCGGGCGCAGCCATTTGAATCTTTTTGGCTCGAGACTTCCGGTCTTGTTCACTTCCATTCATTTTTGGACGTTAAAACAGATTGTTTTCTTCTTATATTATTCTATTTTGTCTGTATAGTAATGCAAACACTTGTTTGTAGAGCAAGTAATTTGACCGTTTTCTGCCGTTCATTATTCCTAGTCATTTCTCCCATAGGCAACTGAATCGGAAGTTCTAAAACAATCGCAAAAATGAGCGCACTTCCGCATTGAAGAATAAGGTCAATACACCGCAAACCTTTCTTGTGTTATTACTGTTATCACCTGCATATTGCTGCTAGTATTCTTCATTAAAAAGAAATAAAATATATTCATAATTACAAACATTGCATTTGAACATGTGAAATAGTTTGAAAAACATGTGAAATGAATGTCATGCAGTATCTAATCTTGGGCGTTTTTGTGTTGACAGGAGAGCTTACCAGGCAGGAACTTTACATTTTGGCAGTGGTTTGATGGAGTTATTGAATTAATGAAAAAACACCTAAAGTCTCACTGGAATGATGGGTAAAAACTGATTCAGCACACTTAGTCAGTAATAACTGTACATTTGGTAAAATGTAGTAAATTCATCTGCAGAGCGATTCTGGGTTTTCTAAACAAGCAGCAAGCACAAGACATGTTGATGTCCAAACCAAATGGCACGTTCCTCCTGCGCTTCAGCGACTCTGAAATTGGAGGCATCACTATTGCCTGGGTCGCAGAAAACCCAAACAAAGCAGGTAAGAAATGTGATGCTAAGACTTTTCTAATGAGAATGCTGATGAACCCAAATGCATGACCTCACCCAGAAGCCATCATGTTAAGAACAGGTGTACATGTGTGTTTTGTTTCACAGGAGAACGGATGGTGTGGAACTTGATGCCCTTCACTACTAAAGATTTCTCCATTCGCTCTCTGGCTGATCGAATCAGTGATCTTAACCATCTGCTCTTCCTCTATCCCAGTCAGCCCAAAGAGGAAGTCTTCTCCCGTTACTGCACACCTCCAAACTGTACGCATGTCTTCTTTTTCAGATGTTTCAGAAATATTCTAAGCTTGTTTATCAGCATAGTTTGTTACTTGGCACAGTGTTTCTCAACTTTCGGGAATGCAAACTTTGCATGTACCTTGATATATTTATGATAAGGTTTATGTTTAGAATGTGTTTTTGTAGCATTGTGCATGTGAACGCCATGGCCAACCTAAGGTGTTTAAATGATCATTTCAGCCCCCCCAAAAATGATGGTATTAATTATTCACCTTCATGTCCTTCCAATCCCCTGAGACCTTTGTTCATCAAGAAAAATTAAGATATTTTAGATTAAATCTGAGAGTTCTCTGACTCTCCATAGACAGCAAGGTTTGTGAGATGTTCAAAGTCTAGAAAAGGAACCAAAAAAACGGCTCCAAAAATATTCCCTGTAACCTCAAAACTTTCATGTGACTTGGTTGAACTGTAATCATACGAAGTTCCAAGAACATTTTTGTGCACGGTAAACCTCTAAAAATGACTGTTTGCTTATGTCCTCCAATGTTAGTTTCGTCAGCAAAAATGGCTTGACATAAACAGAAACTTGACAGGTCTGCTGAGCCAGTAACATGACCAAATGCACACACTCTGAT
>CAIGQV010017103.1:2159672-2175449 GCA_903798115.1 Danio jaintianensis | reverse complement strand
TGCAATTATGCGTATGAACCCTCACGGTACCATACCATCACAGACAGGCTCTAAATCCAGACCCTTTTCATTTACTGCTCCTTGCTGGTCGAACAAAATCAATGGCATCTTAAAACTAATCTTTTCTGTGAGGCTGAGCGCAAGACTACATACATTTATCAATAAATATTGCTTCTTCCCCCACACAAACCTACCTTTGATTTATTTAATGTCTCAACCTTTGTATTTGACTATTGAGTCAGTATCACGCACCTTTCTCATTTGAAAGTTGCTTTTGACAAAAGCATCTGCAAAATGACTAAACATAATTGTAAAATGAACCAGTTTTAATGGTATTTGTACAGCGGAAAACATTACACACCGATGTTATGTTTCTATTGTTTTTATTTTTATAATATTATTCAGCAGACTTGTGTGACTGCTGCCTTTCGTTTTCTGTGGAACACATATAGCCAACAGTGTTGTTAGAGACAAATTATTTGAACATTTTGTCAAACGAAGTTCTAAAGCTTAGGTTGTGTGATTAAACAGGAACATTAGGTGGCGCAACTGCGCCTGTAGTTCCACAAAAGAAGAAGAAGTTGTTGTCTATGTTGCTTTCGGTTTAGAGTCGTACTGTCCGTCATGATGCACTCACATCGTTTGTGGATCATTTTACCTATTTGTATTGCGTTGTTGGCCGTGACAGTAACCTGTGGTGAGTTTTACCTGTGGCAGATATCTATTTTTTATTATTATTTGGAGCTTGGCTTTAACAACTGTACCAAAAGGTTAGAACTCATATTAATTCACATTCCACATTGGTGACATATGACGAAATAACAAACAACAGAGTTTATGCTACAAATTTTCTTGTCAATCCAAATTCTGTAGACATAGATAAGCCTGTAGACATAGATAAGACTCACAAGGGCTTGCATATTTTTGGGTGCACCTAAATTGTGCAATTGTTTATGTCTGTATATTGCTATATTACAATTAAAATATTCACATAAGCGGTTAAAGATGAATGGGTATTTAAAAGAGGATTAAACATGTGCATCACTTGTTTTTAGCGCCCTCTTCTGTTCAGCCTCTGTCAATACTGTTATGTATTTGTGTAACAGCTCCTGCGGGTTTACTTCTGCTCCTGTGTCTCTGCTTTATGGCTCTTCTGTGGAACATAAAGATCGCGAATCGCTCCCTATTGAGTCTTTTGACTCAGTATGTGGCTATGAAATCAGTGGGTTGGCTGGGGAATCGCCAGAGAAACAGACTGGAGAGAGACACCCAAGAAATTCATCGTGTTCAGGAGGAAACGCTGCTCAAGCGCCTGCGCAAACACTCGGACACAGTCTACGGCAAACTATACGAGTTCAGCTCGATTAAAGGTGACTTCCCCATAGACATTATATAATAGATAGCTATCTATTATAAATGTGTATGGTTTTCCCTGTGTACAGGAAGTGACAAAACAACCCACATTAATCACAACTGGCAATCCTTTATCTAAATTAATCTCTTGCATGTATATATTTGAGTGTTTTATATAAAAATTTACATGTAATATAAATTATATTTAAATGTAGATGTAGACTGTCACACACAGTACACAAATTTAGGATTGATTAATCATGATTAATCTCTTGACGCTGCTAATAATTGTATATAATGGCCTTATCTGATCACAAGTAGCAGTGCGATATGGCTGTATATCAGCACTGCTGTGTTTCGGCCACAGCCAATAACATTTTGAAAGTAACAATAAGATGCTAGACAAATCAATCAAAAGAACAATGGCAGTGTTTTCATATAGCATTAAATTTAACTAAAGCTATAAAACATTGCCCTCAGTCAAATCTATTTGCTCTGGAACAAACATAATTGTGACTAAATATTGTCATTAGAATCATCGAAACAGAGAGGTGCTGTTACTAAAATTTAATATTGTTATTTTATGTGCTGTTATCAGTAGAATATTGCATGACTCAACATGTCTATGTTTGTTTGACTGCATTTTACATGTATAATGGCAGGGTAAGCAATAATGGCAGGTTAAGCAATAATAGTTGATTTTGTGTGCACTAGAGTCTCCAATACAATCACAGATTTTGCCATTATAATTTTGAAACAGCTTAAAATCCTCAGTGATTTTGGTCATACAGACAGGAGAAAGCTAAGTGGTTATAGGCCTGATTAGATATAATTTTATACATTTGTTCATATATGGCCATCTATGTTCATTATTAACTGAAAATGAACCAAAACCAAAATTCATAACCTATAACCGACATGATTTTCTAATTCGATTTTTAATTCTATTAATACTTTCTCTTTAAAAACAAACTACCACATGAGAATAGAGAGTTTCACTGACAGAGCAGTGAGCGTGTTGTTTATATTCCCAATCTGATGCGCCATATACCATACGATATGCAAAAAACCCCCCAAGAGAATAGTTTGTTTCCTTCAACTATTTTAACATCACAAAATTTCGAAATGCTCTCTTTCATTAAAAGATGTCACCTTTAATAGTTGAGCATATTTACAGTACAAATGATAACATAATGAACTATGAGGGGTAAAAACTTGAGTAAATAAGTCATTCATTCATTCATTCATTCATTTTCTTTTTGGCTTAGTCCCTTTATTAATCTGGGGTCGCCACAGCGGAATGAACCGCCAAATTACATTGAAAAAAAATCATTTAATAATCGAAATTGAGGTTAATTGTTCAATTAATCGACGTTTTGATTTTAGGTCATATCACCCTGCCCTAATAGAACTTATATGTACATATTTATAATTCCAATGGTTAAAAAATATATATGTAAGCGTCCATTTTTGCAATATTTCAAAATAAATGTTGCATATATTACATATTTCTATGTATTTAAAATCCAGATATTAACTTGTATGTTATATATGTAATTGGCATTTATTTCCATGTATCAGATTTATATATGGACAGAGTTCTTTCACTGGACAGCATGTCGAATATCTGATTATGCTGGTCTTTTATCTCACATTTGGTCAAAATGTCACTCACAAAAGCTGCAATTTAATGCATACCCACGTATGTTTTCTGCTGAAAAAAAATCCATGGTTGAGGCACTCCTGCTGAATCTATACTCAAGTAATGACCTTTGTACATGGATTAAAGTCATCTGGTGTGTGCACAGGACAGAAGTCCATAATTAAGCATGTTTTTAATTCAAGCATGCAAAAACATATTTTGCCATGGCATTCTTCAAGAGTTGAAGGCTCTGATGGCAGACCACTGTGGATTTTAGGTTATTTACAGTACATTTAAATCAGTTGTGCTTTGATTATTAAATATTTTACTTTTTAAAGTATTATTGGGTGCATTTTGGCAATTAAAATAAAAATGTGCCACTGAGAACTGTGCCACCACCTTTAAATAAAAGACATGGTTTTTATTGTATCATTTCAGACATCGAAACATTTAAACAGCGTCATCCGGTCACAAATTATGACCATTATGAAAAGTTTGTGGATCGTGTGGCTAAAGGAGAGCAGAAGGTTTTAATATCAGAGAATCCTCTTATTTTGGCTATGACATCAGGAACGTCTGGATCCAGCCGTATGCTTCTGAGCACCAAAGACACCAACACAGACTTCTTCCTACAGGTCACAACACTTAAACTTTCTTATATGTCTAAAGTGAGTAGTTACCAGTGGCACCATACACCAAATAATGACAAAATTCAAACAGGTTTCCTGAAAAAATCCCTATGTCTTTCAATTGCTCAGACAACCTGGAAGAATCTGGTTAAGCCAACTATTTGCTCTATAAAGTAAATGAATTTTTCAATATGATTTAAATCCCGTAGGCACTGAAAAGACACAGAAAAAGTGCAAAGTAATATTACTTAATGTCATGGGCCGTTGTATTCTATCTAGCAAAAAGTGGATTGATTATGTCCACATTGAAAGCTGAGCTAGGTTACTGTGTTTTGTAATCCATTACATTTTTAAGCTTCTAATCTGGCAGACAGAATAGAGTGTGTACTCTAACAGTCTGTCATGTCTTTATTAATTTCTGAAAGGATTCAGCAAGAAGCACAGAGCAAGTGATTTATTATTTCTACCCATTTTTCTGCAGGGGGTTACTGTTTGTCTAGATGCCATGAGACGAGCCTTTCCAGCCACTGAATGTCTTCAGAAAACCCTGAAGCTCTTTTACTCCCCCCTCATTCGTCAAAGTGAGGCAGGTATTCCCATCGGCCCCAACTCCTCAACCCCTGCGTCCTCTAGACACATGCTCCATCTGTACACCACACCAGTGCTTGTCTATCAGGTAGGGGGAAGGTATGAATATGCATTTATTAACTTAACATAAGATTTAGTAATGTGCAAATGTTGGGGTGAATAGGGAGACAAACCCTGACAGGAAACATAAAAATAATTGTGCTGAGCAAAGATTAATCGCATCCACAATATTACGTTTGTTTTTACTTAATATTTGTGTGTGCATTATATATATTTATTATGTATATGTAATACACACATATACATAAATAAAATTATACAAAGATATCTACATATATATTTCAATTTATATATAAATTGTATCATATACATATATATATATATATATATATATATATATATATATATATATATATAATATTTAAATGTAAATAAACATTTTCTCAAATGTATGCATACATGTGTGTATTTATACAGACATAATAAATATACATAGTGTACACACATATTATGTAAATACAAACCTTTCATTTTGATGTGATTACAAATAGTTTTAGATTTGTAATCAATTCACATTTTAAAAATACAATATTTTGGTTTCAACTCTAAAAGAAATCAGTGATTGAATGGATGTTTTTTTTTCAAAGCTTTTATTCGCTTATATTTAGTAAACTTTTGGAAAGGAGATCTCAGACTGCAAACATAATAAAAAAAATACAGATTTTGCTTTTGTGCTGGCAGCTAGCTCTTTGTGCCGGCAGCTAGCTCTCACACGGTCGCCCACTGAAGCTAAGCCTGGTCAGTACCTGGATGGGAGACCACATGGGTTAGTGAGGCCAGCAGGGGGTGCTCAACCTGCGGTCTGTGTGGGTCCTAACGCCCCAGTATATTGATGGGGACTCTATACTGCTCATTGAGCGCCGTCTTTCGGATGAGACGTTAAAGCGAGGTCCTGACTCGCTGTGGTCGTTAAAAATCCCAGGATGTCCTTCGAAAAAGAGTAGGGGTTTAACCCCGGCATCCTGGCCAAATCTGCCCACTGGCCTCTGTCCATCATGGCCTCCTAACCATCCCTATATGATAATTGGCTTCATCACTCTGTCTCCTCTCCACCAATCAGCTGGTGTGTGGTGTGCGGTCTGGCGCAATATGGCTGCCATCGCGTCATCCAGGTGGATGCTGCACACTGGTGGTGGATGAGGAGATCCCCCCATTGTGTAAAGCGCTTTGAGTGTCTAGAAAAGCGCTACATAAATGTAAGGAATTAGAACAAACTGGACATAGACAAAGATAACTGGACAAACAAAGATAACAAGAACAGTTCAGAACAAAGAAGCATTACAAGTCTTTCCATCTTGTTATAGTCTGTTTGATTGTCTTGATTCTTATGTTTGATTATGTTGTGATTCCAGTCCAAGTCAAGTCATGCAGCTCAAATCCAAAATGTTACTGTGAATGTACTGGAAGTCGCTTTGGATAAATATACATAATAATTATGAAATAAAAAATGTGTTTACCTATACATTTTATTTGATCAGAACACTAGTATGCAGACTCTAAAATACCCTGTTGGCTTTGTCTGTACTGTAGGTGCTTGATGAGAGAGATGCCTTGTATCTGCATCTGTTGTTTGGGTTGAAGGATCGCAATCTTGGCATGCTGGAATCAAACTTCTGCTCAACCATCTTTTATGCCTTCAGAGCCCTTGAGGTACACAGGTGTTATATTATTACATTACTCACTAAAAATGATCAGCATTATAATCTGACTGATCATCTAGTAGTGCACAATTTTATATATAATTTTAAATGAGTTTTGCATTTGTTTGTAAATCCTATAACAGTATTTTTAAAGGCTTATAATTGATTTAAAATTTTAGTTTCAAATCATACAGAAACCAACTTTAAAAAGTAACAGATGAACATAAATGTGAAATTTATTGGTTTAGTGACCGAGGAAAAAAAATAATAATTCATTTTAAATTGAAAAAAAATGCCATTGAAAAAAAATGTATATATTATTTCCTGGTTGGCTGGTGAGGTAAAAAGTAGGAATAGTTAGTCACTATTTGCTCACCCTCAAATGGTTCTAAACATTTATGAGTTTCTTTATTCTGCTGAAGACTAAAAAATATATTTTGAAGAATGCTGGGAAACAACCTGTAGCCCTTTACTTCCATTTTAGGAAAAACAAATACTATTGGAGTCAAAGTTTTCCAGCTTTCTTCAAAATATCTTCCTTTGTATCCAACAGAATAAAGAAACCCAAACAGGTTTTCTTTTCAGAATTATCTTTTTTGGGTGAACTGGCCCTTTAAGCTGAGAGTAAGTGTGGGGTTGACCTCATTGCTGTAGATGATGTCAGCATGCACACATTGGTGTCTAATTGGGAAAGAAGAAGTCTCAATCAGCACCCTTGTTCAATAGTCAGTGCACTGATCAGGTCGCTAGCCATTTTAAGTGCTGTGTGAATCTCAAAATTCTTCCAATTCACTGAAACATTTGCACCCCGAAAATTCATGGTGAAAATCAGGGCACATCGATCCGCCCTTGGATGTGCCCTTGGAAATTTAGAAGTGCAAAATATGAATCACATGACCCAGATCATCAAAGTAATGACAAACAAGAGACATTGTTTTCTAAAAAAGATATTTATTTATTTATTTTTATTTTATTTTTTAACAGGAAAGAACTAGATGGGTAGATAGGTTAGGAAAAATCTAGTAAACATTTATAATTGTTGAATGGCTGAAATGTTGCTGGTATATGAAAAATCTAATTATGTACTTAAAATTTTATGAGTAAACTTATAAATTTTGATGATGTACAATGAGAAGTTTTTAGTCAGTGTTTTCCAGTGTGTAGTGAACCAAGCTCATCACAGTCCTCACCAGGACCTACTGATGAACGACCTCGGGAGCTAGGGAGCTGATTAAGATGCACCCTGTCAGAGATTTATTCATAGAAACTCTGTTCAAGCACAATATTATGTTGCCCTATTCAAGTAAAGGTTGAAAGATTTCAAAATACCAAGAGAAATATTTTGTACTAAAAAGTATGTTCCTTAAAAACATTTGTTTTACCATATGGGTATATCCCATGATTAAGCTGATAACTTAATAGTTAAAAGATCATTGTAAACAAATGTTTTCTTTTCATAGCAGATTGCTGGCAGCAGCCATTTTAGAATAGTTTGTGGTTTCCTCTTAGTGACTTCCCTACTCCTTATTTTTCACTAATTTAGGAGCTAGTTTTAGCACTAAAATGTTTTGAAAAATGTACAAATCTAGATTTAGGACTGACACAATGACTTACAATTTTCACCTAAAATGAGGTACTTTTAGCCTTAAGATGTTTTGTGAATATGGCCCTATATTTTTTTGCCCCAAATTGTTTGAATCACTGCACAATGGTACCAAAAACATTTTTAATACAGTTAGATGGAATGCAGAATATTGGACAGATACAGTACTACTTATGTGTTTATAGGCCAAACATGCTCTCAATACACTTAAATCCCATTTATAGATCAGCCCAGTCAATTATTTTGTAACTAACACTAATAAGAATATTTTGACGTTAAGAATGCGATCTGCGTCCATCTTTATTCAGGAACATTGGAGAGATCTTGTTATGGATGTGGAAGTGGGCATGGTCAGCTCTGCTCTGAACCTAAAGGCTGACGTGCGCTGTGCTCTAGAAAAGCTGATGAAGCCGGATCCAGAGAGAGCTGCTGAACTCACCGCCCAGTTTGAGGAAGGATTTGAGGGAATTGCTCTCAGATTATGGCCTCAGTTACACCTGGTCCTGGCAGTGGACTCGGGTTCCAACCAGATTTATGGGGAGATGTTACGGCAACGCTACTGTAAAGATGTGCCATTCTACTCCCCTTTCTATGCTGCAACTGAAGGTATGTTTATATCTGTATGTATTGTTGTAAACTTAATCATCATCTTACAGCTTTACTAGGTTATAGTGAGTTACAGAGAGCAAGGTTACCTATTACTACAGATTACAAAGTGTTTAAAGATAATGTCACACTCATGCACTGACTGCAGAGTACTGTATATATATCCAAATCAGAAAGAGATTGCACTCCCATAAAATCCACAGATTCCACAGATGTTTCTACTGATAATATGCTTACTAAACAGCAGTTCATTTCCATGACAAGTACAATCTAAGAGCAGCACAAATTAAAAATAATGTGCCTTGGTAATCAATAAATTCAGATAATGGATGCTTGGTTCTGTCTGTCCACATGCTGGGAAATTGTGAAAAAAATCTTTAAAAACATATAGTTCCTGTTATTGATTGTAATAGTTTGGACCACATTTAATATCTTATATAATATAATTATATACAGTGTATATATGTTATAAATTACTCTACAAATGCTGCATTTACATCATGTCATTCATTCATTCATTTTCTTTTCGGCTTAGTACTATTATTGATCAGCAGTCGCCACAGCGGAATGAACCGCCAACTTATCCAGCATATGTTTTACACAGCGGATGCCCTTCCAGCCACAACCTGACACTGGAAAACACCCATACACTCCTGCATTCACACACATACACTACGGCCAATTTAGCTTATTCAATTCACCTATAGCGCATGTCTTTGGACTGTGGGGAAAACCGAAGCACCTGGAGGAAACCCACGCTAACACAGGGGGAACATGCAAACTCCACACAGAAATGCCAACTGACCCAGCCGGGGCTCGAACCAGCTACCTTCTCGCAGTGAGGCTACCCAATGCGCCACCGTGACGCCTACATCATGTCATAAATCCTTAAATATCAAGATGACAAGATGTGACATTTAACTCAGTGATGTTCACATCCCTGGGCTGGGGATTATCTGTTTCAACAGTCGGCAAAACAGACTTGTTACTCTGTCTGCATATCTTTGGCAAAATAAATTGCAGGAATTAAAAAATCATAAATACTATGAAATAACTTCTTAATTACATTTTCCTACTGAAAGAAACATCATTTGGTTCTTCAGTGGTCATGTGGTACAACAAGTTGTAGCTCTCAGAAAACTCCCAGTTCACAAGTTGAAATTTTGATTTGACTGTTGCTTAGCAACCATTCCTCTATCACAAATGAGCCAAAGAAACTTATTTGCCGTTCATTTTGTGGAACCTTGCAATGTACGTGACATAATCCTTTTATAAAAGCTATAAACTCTATCAAGCTGTGATTTATAGTGAATTTATAACAACTCTGCAATGTCCAACACTCATTAGCTGTTATAAATTCACTGTAAACCATGGTATCAAAGGCTTATTGCTTTATTAAAAATTATTTAAAAATTAGCAATGCTAGTTCAGTGCAGTAGAGCAACTGGCAACATTTAGCAGCAAATGTGTGAACGGGTCCTATAGCGGCAATGAGCAGATTTAACAGATTTTAATTATGTGCAATTGTCTGTAATTCATGTTTCAGGATTGATAGGTGTGAACCTGTGGCCTCTGCAGGAGAGCAGACAGTATCTCTTGTGTCCTCGCTCCATGTTCTGTGAGTTCATACCGGAGGAGGATCTGGAGTCACGACAGCCCAAAACTCTCCTGATGGAACAACTTAAGGAAGGACACAACTATGAGCTGCTGGTCACCAATGCCTCAGGATTATTCAGGTCAGGTATATAAACAAAACATCAAATAAGTCATTTACAGTTTTTGCTTTTTGTTTTCAGATCAGATAAATGATTCTGGTTCACATTACTCTTCTACTATGTTTCTGTTCAATCTTTTGGAAGTTCATGTAAATTGAATTTGCTTTTGTAATGCGGAAAATAGTCTTCTCAACTTCTCAAATTATTGCAGGCCTCAAGTACAGCTACAGTATATGAGGGTGGGCCAGAAAATGAAGACCATATACTGCCATTGTGCACATTTTTTTACAAACCTACATAGGTTTGCCCTGGTAGTACAAGTAAGACTTGAATTGCTGGTGATGAAACAAATTCACGAAAACAAATTCCTCGTATGTGTGAACATACCTGGCAATAAAGCTCTTTCTGATTCTGATTCTTCTGATAAGTTATTACCAATAATTACAATTACAATAATAATTCTGAACTGCTATTTGATGTCGAATCAGGTGGCATTATAATGCTGTATTTGAGCGTAGTTCTTTAAACACACATCAGTTGATTCCAAGTATTTGAAAAGTAAGCAATATTAGAAAAGTATAATATATGCTGGATATAATGGATGTTGTCTTTACTGTTGCATTTATGTTTTTCAGGTATCGCATTGGAGATATTGTTAAAGTAGTTGGGTTTCATAACCAGTGTCCAAAAGTGGAGTTTCAGTACAGGTAATTATTTATTTTATACATAATCTAATGAAGGGTTCTTCAAATCGTGAGTTTTTTTTTGTTTGTTTTTTTACATTTTTAAACATATTTCCTGTTTTTTCTGTTTATTATATCTTAACGGGGCAAAATGGATAAATATGAATGTCATTAAAACATTGATGGACATTTAAGACTTTTACACTATACTGTACCTCTTTATATATGCCTAATATGGAAAAGTTAAAGCTGGTACCACAGTTAGAGCAACACTGATCTAGTCAATCAAAACATTTTTCTGTGCTAACATTTGTTCAATGTCTGTGTTCAGGCGTGGTCAGATGTTGAACGTTCGTGGTGAAAAAGTGTCTGAATCACTGTTTTTGGGAGCTCTTAAGCGGGCTGTGATGCAGTGGCCAGGAGCTAGGCTCATAGACTACAGCTGTGTTGAGAGTGGCATTCTAGGTTTGTGTTTCACAGTTTTTTTCACAGTCAATTTTCAGTAATGTTCAGGGTTCAGTATGATCAGATAAAATCTTTTACAGCAGTGAATATGGCTAAACAGTATGGTTGTAAATTTCAACCAGTCTGCTAATTATTTTCCGTGGAAGTAATTAAGACGTTATGTGTGAACCAGCGATGCCAGTAATTCACAAATTTTAGAGTTAGTTATTTATTTTTCAGTGAAACGGACAAATAGAATTGCTGTGGCTGGCTCAGTATATTCTTATTTACAGATTGATTTTTTGCTGAATTATATCAAGTTGTTTCTTAGTAAGGCAGTCCTTAAAGTTTAGGAACACATACAGTAAACAGTGCTGTGCTGGATGGAGAGAGTGTTCAACTTCAAACAATTAAAACAGAAGGTACTTTTTGACAAGTAACTTTAATTTTAGATAAATTTTAGCTACTGATGCTGTATTCATGTGAATAAATGGCCATTTACACGCACGCACGCACACCCACACACACGCACGCACGCACGCACGCACGCACGCACGCACGCACGCACGCACGCACGCACACACACACGCACTCACGCATACACACACACACACACCATGAGAAAGTGTTTGCCCCCCTAATGATTTCTTTTTTGCATGTTTGTCACACTTTAATGTTTTAGATCATCAAAACTATTTTTTAAATATTAGTCAAAAAATAACACAAATAAACACACCATGCAGTTTTGAAATGAAGGTTTTTATTATTAAGGGGAAAACAAAATACAAAACTACATATCCCTGTGTGAAAAAATGTTTGCCCCCTAAACCTAATAGTAACTGGTTGGGCCACCCTTAGCAGCAATCAAGTGTTTTCGATAATTTGCAATGAGGCTGTTACAGCGCTGTGGAGGAATTTTGTCCCACTCATCTTTGCAGAATTGTTGTAATTCAGCCACATTGGAGGGTTTTCGAGCATGAACCACCTTTTAAGGTCATGCTACAGCATCTCAATTGGATTCAGGTCAGGACATTGACTAGGCCACTTCAAAGTCTTTATTTTGTTTTTCTTCAGCAATTCATGGTCCATTTAAGTGGACTTGCTGTTATGCTTTGGATCATTGTCCTACTGCAGAACCCAAGTTTTAGGACACTTGAACATTCTCCTTCAGGATATTTTGGTTTCTTTAGAATTCACAGCAAGTCTTCCAGGTCTTGAAGCAGCAAAACAGCCCCAGCACCACATTTTTGACAACAGTCACAGTACCACCACCACATTTTACTGTTGGTATGATGTTCTTTTTCCGAAATGCGGTATTACTTTTATGCCACACATAATGGGACACACACCTTCCAAAAAGATATCTTGTCAGTCCACAGAGTATTTTCCCAAAAGTCTTGGGGATCATCAAGATGTTTTCTGGCAAAACTGAGATGAGCCTTCTTTTTTTTTTCAGTTTTCATCTTGGAACTCTGACATATAAACCATTTTTGCCCAGTCTCTTTTTTTATGGAGGAGTCATGAACACTTAACTTAACTAAGGCAACTGAGGCCTGCAGTTCTTTGAATGTCGTTGTGGGGTCTTTTGTAACCTCTTGAATGAGTTGTCGGTGCGCTCTTGTGGTAATTTTGGTCGGCTGGCCACTACTGGGAAGGTTCTCCACTGTTTCATGTCCTTGCAATTTGTATAAAATGGCTCTCGCTGTGGTTTGCTGCAGACCAAAGCTTTAGAAATGGCTTTATAACCTTTTCCAGACAGATAGATCTAAATTATTTACTTTCTCTTTTGTTGATGTTGATGTCCAGCTTTTGAGGATCTTTTGGTTTACTTCAAACACTTTTCACATAGAGCTATGTAGTTTTGAATTCTGCTCTTCAATTAAAAACTGCATGATAGGTTTACTTGAAATAAGAAATCAGTAAGGGATCAACACTTTTCACACCACTGTGTGTGTATGCGTGTGTGTGCGTGTGTGTGTGTGTGTGCGTGTGTATAACAGCCTAGAGTTACAGTCTACAGTCTATAGTTTTCACTGGTCTACATTGTCATTTCATTGCTTTTGCCATTTCATGCTTCAAAATGTGTCATTTAAATTAATAAATAAATTTGATACAAGGCATTGATATATAGTATAAGTAGGCACTGATCTTCTGCGAATCGTTCATCACACTTTAGTGTCAAACAAAAAAAACATTTAAAACCAGCTGTTTTGGCAACTTGATAATTTTCAATTCTGCTATGGAGATTTATTGATATTCTGCCAGTGCCAAGAGTTTTCATATGTATTTACATTTACGTTTGATATTTAGCAGATGCTTTTATCAATAGTGACTCACACACACCCCATGAACACACACCCAGAGCAGTTGGGGGTTAGACATGACATCAGCCGTGGTATTGAGGGAGGAAGAGAGTTCTGGTTATTCTCTCCCCCCACCTACAATTCCAGCTAGTGCTAGGACCCGAACCTGTGACTTTTGGTACAACTCTCAAACTATTAGGCCACAGCTGCCCCAGTAATATGCAGTCCTGCATACTAAAGCAACTTTTACAACCATCAAACCAGGAACCAATAGGACCACATAACCTGACAACGCTTATATTGACAATCATGAAATCATACAGTGTATATGTAGCTTAAGTTGTACTAAATCTGGAACAAGACCTAAACTTCCACAATGTATATATACTGTATAATGCATTGTTTGTGCTTGCTGTAGGAAATGCATCTGGAATAGCTCAACCTCATTATCTAGTGTTTGTTGAGCTTAAGGGTTTGAGGAACCTCTCCGAGGAACAAAGATACAAGGTGACTGTCAAAAATGTTTATTTAAGACCTTTTAAGAGACCATTCCATTTAACTACTCATTCTATTCTTTATTGATTTTAAAATCCAACAGTTAGACCAGTCCCTGCAGGAGGACTCTTCCATCTACAAATCCTATAGGATCAAGGGCAGCATTGGACCAATGCGAGTTCAGCTTGTTCGCAATGGCACTTTCCAAGAACTGAAGGATCACATGATGGCCTTCTCCAGTATTTCGTCTAACACCTTCAAAATGCAACGTGTGATACGCAGGAAAGAGTTTGCAGACTTTCTACTGCAGAGGGCTTTATGAGCATTTTAGTTTGAGAATGCTTTGTTGCATACTAGTTTTATAAATACAAAATTTGGTAAATAATCAATTGGTGGGTTGATTCATCTAAAAAGATTGTGATTGCTGTGTTTGAGTATTCAGACCAGTCATTCACGATAATATTTGCTCAACCAGTAGCATGGGTTGGAAATACGTGTTTGTCCATCCAAAGTCGCACAGATTAGAAACATGTTGGCAGATCTGCTTGGGGATACTAGAACAATGGTTCTTGATGGTGGAGGACTCCAGTACTGCACATTTTGTATGTGTTAGCACACAGATCATCATTTGAAAAGGGTTGGGTTACAAATCTAACCAGATTAACCTAATTTGCTACCAAGTAATGTTTAGGCTGTTTTTGTTAAAATTTTGCAGGTATTTATAACAAGACAAATAAAATGAATTTTCTAAGCATGTATTAAACAGCACAATTATCCTGCCATTTATTGATTACTACCAGTGGGGATGATATTTTAAAATATGAGTATATGATAACATTCATATGGTAAAAGTATATGGTAAAAAGCTCCCATTTTTATGTAATATTTTTATATGATTTTTAGATTGAAATATTTATTTTAATCATCCTATTTCATCCTTAGTTTCATCCTTTCATCCAATAAACTATATTATTCATATTTATATACCTACATCTGCAGTCACTAATTTATCACTACATAATCACAATTACATTATATTGATTTTATGTATTAATCTCTAGATTTTTATAGCACCACAACCTGCCTGAGTAGTGTCACTTATCATGTCCACCCCTTTATGAGCACAGTGTATCTATCTTTTGATAGATACTTCTTGAAGCATAATATACCATGACACAAAGCTCATATAATCTAAAACTGATTTCTTGAACATGATTTTTTGTTTAGACTAAAATAACCTCTACAGTTATCAAATCTCCATCAAATCTCAATCCAGCAGAACACTTTTGGGATGTGCAACTGCCAGGGGCTCTTTCACGTAAAACAATAAGACACCCTAAATCCATCATCTATTAAACTATTTAAATGTATTTTAAAACATAATAATTTAAACGTTTTTCAAATAAATTGCAGTTGTCTAAAATAATCTATTTGAATATCTGTAACGTTTAGCCTAAATTAAACCTTACCGATCATGTGTATTACAATAGACATCACGTTTTGTTGCTGTTGCTTCCGGAGCATTTAACTTCATTTGAATCCTGCTGTTCATAATATTGGACATTCGTCATACAATCAAATGGCAGTAGGGCTCTGCATATTGTCATTTTAAAAATATCCACTATGCTGAAGAGATGCATGTATCAAATTTCCCACTTTTAAAACCTCTGCGGCGGACTACTGGTCGTTGATCACCTGACATGGACACGAAGTTTCGAATGAGCGGTAACATCATCCCAGAAGTCCACCCAGAAAATGGGGAATCAGATTCACTTCCCCCCACTAGGTAAGAAACCTGCTTAAAAAAAAGCCTACATAGAGTGAGGTCAAATGGTGTTGTAAGTAAGAAATAAGTCAATAAAGCAGAAACTGTAAAATGTTTGTAATGTCTATTGTGTCCTACTTACCTTTAATGCACTGGGATTTTATTTTGGCTATTCTAGAAAGAAAAAAATATATGTCATTGGAACCTTCTACTCGCCGCGTGAGTTCTGCTCGTTCATTCTCGTCAGTGTT
>CAIGQV010017103.1:2144082-2159272 GCA_903798115.1 Danio jaintianensis | reverse complement strand
CATACCTGGCAATAAAGCTCTTTCTGATTCTGATTCTGATTCTCATAGTAATAATAAAGTGACAGAACCTTTTTATATACTGGCAAAATGAGCACATAGTACAGCATATGCATATTACATTTATATACTTGATATGCTTGCTCTGAACACGTTGTTTTCATAACTTGAGCTCTGAAATTAATTAACAAATATGTTTGTTTTTTCTCATATTTGGTCAGAATTAAACAAATACAGTTTCTGCCTATAATAACAGCCTGTAATTAAAGGCAGTTTCAAATATAAGAACTGAAAAATATGAGACACCAAGGAACAAGTATTTTATTGGAGTCTTTATTGAATTGCATGCACATAAGCAGTAAATGATTGCACTTACCATGCAAAATCAGAAAAATACAATTATACAGGAAGATACCGGAAGGTTAATTAGTTAGATAAAAAAAAAAATCATCCCTTCATTGCTTAACAATAAAACAATCGTCTTAAAATAATTTACTGTATTTAGTATTCAGTTTCTTAGTCTTTATTTGTAAAAAGAACACTATATACACACAGATGTGAAAACAGGTTTGTCCAGTCTGCTACCGCAATGCTACTTTCATGATAACTTGAATGAGCATTACATGATCAAGCAAATAAAGCTTTCTTAATTCCATAAACTATGATCGCATTAAAGTCTATATTAATTCATGTGTGTGCAGGTCCTGCATAATATCATAATATACAATCAATTAAATTATAATATCTCCTTATCATTGATTTAAGAAGTCCCACATTGTGCAAATGAAAATCAGCCCTGAGTCTGTTTAATCCAAGTATTAAATTCAGATACTTAGTGCAATAAATAATAACTGGAATTGTGACAGCAGCATTTTGAAGCATTAATAATTCCAACAACATGCAGCATTCCCAGATTCCGCATCAACAGCAGTACTCAGTAAAATTAAAAATGCATGCAGTGTTTTTGTATTTTTATGTGCCAATGTTGAATATGATTTCAAATGCCTTTAATTATATCTGTTCTCACTTGAACAGAGGGTATTACTATTCATTTTTTATGGTAATGTTTCTTCCAGTACTACATTGTTGTTAAATAAAACATAATGATGAGGTCATCTAGGTGACAAAACAATTAAATAATAATTTATAAGAAATAATTCTCTTATAAATATAAGTAATGTAAGGATGGCAGTCCATCATGGACATACAGTATGCCAGAAAAGTGAGATGTTTGCAGTAAAGTCCAAATCAAACTCATTTATTGTTCTATAAGTGCAACTATTTTACTATCTACAATCATTTGTTATTTATTCAACATTTCAGAATATTTTTAAAGGGAAAGTTCACCAAAAAATGTCATCATTTACTCATCCTTAACTTGTTCAAAACCTATTTGAGTGTCCTGTTGAACACAAAAAATGCTAGTTGTTGGGAACCATTGAATTCCATAATGATTTCTTTCCTATTATGGATGTCGATGAGTAACAAGCATCCTTCAAAATATCATGTTCAACAGAAGAAAGAAAATGATGAGGTAATGTTCATTTTTGGATGAACTATTCCTTTAAGGGAATAAACATTTTAAACCATAGTAAATAAATTAATAAATAATAAAAGTGATTCATGTAATGTCTTTGGATGTCCACAGTAAACAACTAAAAAGTTTACTGTACTGACAACAAACAGTCACAATTTTTAACAGAGATGCCCTCCATTTCACATGTGTCTTTGCATAGTTGTACAGCTTCTGTGATTGGGATGGAATACCAGGAATCGTGTTTCTGAAGAAAAAAAAAAAGATTCATATTTAAGGGGCTGATATTTATGTACAACATAGACAGTTTTTAGTGTCTTGAGCAGGATTGTGCAATTAAAACAGACACGCATTTTAGTAATCACATGTGAAAAAAACTATTAGAAATGCTAGTAAATAAATTAACGTTTTGGTAAAATTGGACATACTTAGCTTAACTGAGCTTCTGCTTTCCATATTTGATATGCTGTATGTACGAGCAATTATCTGTTCCTGTACATTATGTAAATCTAAGAATGAACTAAATTTGTTCATTATATGTCTCTTCAGAAGACTTAGGTTAAATGGTGCCATTCATAATATCTTAACTTGGTCTTTAAGAACTTTTTGGTGCTTAAATTTGATTACTTTTTTGCTTATTTTTGTAATTGTCTACTTTAAATAGACAGACAAAAATGCTGAGAAACTAGTTAAAGTTCAATCTTCATTTGTGTTTCATGCATAAAAAAGTGAATAGAAAAAAAGTACTTGAAATGGTATAAGGTGGTAGGACAGGAATTTTTATAATTTAGGTGAACTAATATAAAATATTCATTCACAGACCTTCTTTCTGTGAGGCTACAGTGCTAACCACTGAGCCACCGTGTCACCCTAATATAAAATAAAAATATGGAAATCTGTTTGCTTTATGGACAGTAGATATAGTGTATTTATTGGAAAAGTCAGTCAGTTTACACTTATTTAATGTGTGAAAGTAGTAAATGGCTTCTATTGAAAATGGCCTGCTGTCTGATTCAGCGTCATATTATCACAAAATTGATGATACAATGGTCAAAATTTATTAAAAAATTAATTTATAACAAGCAAATCACACATTGTATTTATAAATTTGAACAAAGGAAATAAAATGGCTGTAGTCATTTTAGCAATGTCATGCATTCATTCATTCATTTTCTTTTCGGCTTCCCTTTATTAATCTGGGGTTGCCACAGCGGAATGAACCGCCAACTTATCCAGCATATGTTTTACGCAGCGGATGCCCTTCCAGCCACAACCCATCACTGGGAAACACCCATACACTCCCATTTATACAGATACACTACAGCCAATTTAGCTTACCCAATTCACCTATAGCGCATGTCTTTGGACTTGTGGGGGAAACCGGAGGAAACCCATGCGAACACGGGGAGAACATGCAAACTGCACACAGAAATGCCAACTGACCCAGCCGAGGCTCGAACTAGCGACCTTCTTACTGTGAGGCGACAGCGCTACCCACTGCGCCACCGCACCGCCCCTATTTTAGCAATGTCATATTACATATAGATGTACGATACTGTACGTCAGCTAATTGTAAACTAGTTGACATGTCAGTCGCATATTTACTGTGATAATATCTTTTTTGATTATAAAAGGAAGCAAATACCCCTGGTTTCAGAAACAAGACTTGAAATCCATGTGAACCGGAAGATATTAGTCTTTTTCTCAGTATGTTGATGTACTTCCAACTTAAGTGGAATATTGAGTAGGAGGTGGAGCTTTCTTTCTGCGCATCAAAAAGTAAAGTCAAACTAACTGTAAGATGGCCATGGTTAAGATTGTGACTAAAAACGTCAAAATGATGTCAAAAGAACCGCCACTCCAAATGCCGAAGCAAACGGTCAGACTTTGATTGAAAATTACCAAAACAAAAAAAAATTTCATTAAATTAACTTGCACGGATTCATTGTTCACCTTAAGTCTAACAATGTGCATTGCAAAATAAACATTGTAAATTTTGGGATAACACTTTACAATAACAGTACATGAATAATGATGTATAATATACATCATAAATATGATAATATGACGAATATAATATGTAAACTAAACATTACTTAAAACATGCATGTTTTTGTAGTTTTGAAAACTCACTTGGTAAGCACATCAGGCCCCAGCCTCTGACATTCTCTGTGGCTCCTTATTTGCGACTAGCAGGTTCTAGAGGTTCTAGATCTTCTAAATCTTCTAAATCTTTCCCACAACGGAGTTTCCATTTTCTCCTGTGGAATGGGAAAGGATTCCAGGTACTGGCTTTGGAAGTTCCTTTTTCTACAGAGTAATGGGCAAGTCCGGGCACTGCCTTTGGCTCCAGCAAAGAGACCCTACTGTTAGAAATCTTGCTTTGTGGCAGTCTAAATGATTATCTGCTGAGCCGACTTCTTCCCATTTAATTATATATTAATGAAAAGATTAAATTTCTTTCACACTCACTGACTGGCCTTTTCTGTTGTGGAATGACAAGGGATCAGGCACCAGCAAAGACACCCTATTAGTGAAATGGGGGCTTTGTAATTGTCCATACGATTAGCCGCTGAGCAAGTGCTTTCCATTTAATCATAAAAGAACAAAGTTATGAAATTCCTAAAGAAAAAATGTGTCATTGTGTTGTTATTGTTGATTGTAGTCTTCCATCATATCAGTCTATTAGATCCAGGCACCAAGTGGTCTCTGAGCTCTCAGATTGGCTACAGAGTCCTACACTGGACTCGCTAGACCTGCTCTCTGACGTTTCACTGTCTTGACCCAGCCTTTGGTTACCCAGCAGGCACTCTTGACTGGTGTGCTCTACCTCAGATGATTCTACAAGTGAACAGGGAATTACGCCCGATTCCTTTGGAGAGGGTGGAGAATGCTCTTGTGGGAAAGTGGAAGATACCAAATTCTGGTTGTGACCAAGGCCCACTTCTGATGTCCTGTGCACTTCACCCAAGGTTAGAGTGGAATAGGAAAGAGCTGGTTCTGTGGAAATTTGTAAATGTGGATACGAGCTAGGTGTGATCTTACAGGACAAACTGGAACCACCCAAGTTTTGAGGAAATAAGTTTTGCAAAACAGGTTGTGATTGACTGACACTGGCATGGGCTCCATCTCCAGCACAAACACCCAATAATAAACCCTCTGGTTGTGGGGCCTCTCTGGGTGTTGGTCCCTGAATTCCGGGGCCAGTGGAGAAGTGATGCTGGCTGATACTGGAAGAGGATGAAGCAAGAATGGAACTCCAGTCATCAGAACAGGGGTCATTTGCTGGAACTGTAGACTGTTGAATAGGCTCATGCTGGTGAAAATGTCCCTGTTTCTCAGTGTGCTGAGCAAAACCAGACCCACCTGTAAATACCAGAGACATATTTAAATCAAATTATACCTAAAGGATAAGGTTACCCAAAATTGAAAATTATTTTATAAATTTCTCATCCCCCATGTTGTTTCATTGCCCTGAGATTAGTTCATCATCGAAACACAAATTGATTTATTTTAGATTAAATCTGAGAGCTCCCTCAGAGCTCCTCTTGGACAGAAAGAAGTCATGACGAGTTCAAAGTCTAGAAAAAGGAACCAAAAACATTCCATGTGACTTCAGTGGTTCAACTGTAATCATGCATAGCTCCATGAAGCTCAGTTGTGTGGACCAAAAACTGTAAAACGATTGTTCGCCTATGTCTTTGTCAGGCAGTCATTGGTTTCACCCAATTCACCAGGACTCACACACACCGGTTCCCAATCACCAGATTACTGATTACCAGCACCTGCGCACAGACACACGCACTATAAGAGCACCTCAGTTCACTTCACCAGTGTCGGTCCTGATACTCACACCCTGAGCTTCACTTGATCCATTCTCCAGCGTCACTGTGTTATCCCCTGGTTCCTCGTACTCCTGGATTCCCTTTGTGTGTGTCTGCACCGGATTTCCCCATCTCTTCAATGAACTCTCATTCACAAGCTAAGACTTTGAATACATTGTTGTTTTCAATAAACTGTGCTGATTTCTACACTTCTCGTGTCAAGGCCTCAGTGTGTTGTGACCGTCTTCCGCATCAGATCATGGTGTATGTTTACTACTGGCAATACGCAGCTTGCGTGTTGCACTGCTGACTCTAATAGAAATATGTTGTATTGCCCTTGGTAAATGTGCACCCAGATCTGTTGTGGAAGAGAAGATATAGGTGAACAAAATTATATTAACAGTTTTTCTGGTGCAGAAGTGTTTGTGGAAATTGTTCTTGAAGTCACAGAATGTTTTTGCTACTTTTCTGCACTTTGAACATCTTGTAACAGTTCTTTTTTCTATGGAGGATCAGGGAGCGCTCAGATTCATCAAAAATAACTTTTAATTTGTCTTTCAAAGATGAACGAAGGTCTCAGGGCATTGGAATGACATGAGGGTGAGTAATTACTGACAGAATTTTCAGTTTTAGGTAAACTAACCATTTAAGACTTTGTACAGTGTCTGCCAGTAGAATTTAACATGATTTTGTCAATAGAAAACAAAAGCTACAAAGAATTTGTGGCCATACCACTAGCTCTGCTGTGATTCCATGATGTGGATCCCAAAAGACCCTCAGAGACAACATGGTCTTTGTGCTGCATGTGGATATTGGAACCCAAAATGTAGGTTGGAGACATGCTGACAGAAGAACTGGACATCATGTGGACTCCATAGGGACAGGAGGAAAAAGGTGCAGCGTAATGACGAGCAGCTATATGTGCTTGAAGCAGGTGCATTATGTGATGCAGATCCTTTGTTAGATTTGTCACTTCCTCTTTCAGGTTGCCCATCTGTTATAGAGAAAATGTATTTAAAAAATGACAATTTTACGTAATTTTCTATTACTTTTATTTAAAAAAGTATTACATTTACACAGCATTTGAGTGTATCATGTGCACTATTTTCATGAACTGTTAACTTTTATAACGTGATTGTACCTTCTTGTTAAGCTGGGCAATAGTTTCTCTCACTTCCTTTGTCTCTTGTAGCAGTGATGCATTCACCTGACCAGAGCCTGCACACAACAAAGAATCAATCATTCAACAGAATTATGCATATTGTATATCACTAAGAAAAATAGCCTTAAAATATCCTTACCATCCAGTGCCTTACTACTCAGGGATGTCTCTGTAGTACCTTTGGTAGAGGTGTCCTCAACATTGAAATGAAACACATGCCCATTGTCCTCAATTCCATCTACAACTCTGTGAAAGTCAATATAGTAAGTTAACCTGTTATGCACAGATATTACTCAAATTAGTCAGCCACAAGTATCGATTCATACTTGTGGTGTGTCCATACAGAGGTGTGCAACTCTCGGCCTCTAGGTTCATTGTCTTTCTGAGTCTATCAAAAATACCTGCCTCCATTTTTTTTTTTAGATTTGTAAGGGGTTTTTAGGGGTCTTTCAGTAGGTTTGAAACTAAACACTGCATGGAAATGAACCACAAAGGCCACAGTTGCCCAGACCTGATCTACTTAAATATCCTATCGAAATTGAGTTGGAGTTTTGTAGCTTTATGACATATTGACCAAATTTGATCAAACAGACACTTTTAAAATCGTAGCCTACTTCAGTTTTTGGATATACCAATGTCTGATCATGGTCACAGGTTTGCTTAAAAGTTGTAGTCCAGTAAAATGCTCTCCACATCAGACAGTCAGATAGCCTTTCAACTCTTCTGTTTCTTTTCAGACTGTGAAAAAATGGGTTGGTTCAGGACAAAGTAGTGCCAAATAGTAAGAGATCAGCAAGCTCCACTTAGGTAAGAGAGCTGCACATGCATTTTCAGGAAGTCAGAAATATCAGCCTACGTAAAGTCTGATAAAGTTTGTGTTGCACATTATATGCATACCCTAGTCAAGTGCACATAAAAACATATTTATACCTTGACCACAGCAAGTAGCTTAACAGACTTCAGAATGTTGTATATTCAACAGAGGATTATTATTTTTTTTTTTATCATCAAACCATTTTATGGGGTCTTTAAAAAATGTAGTACTGCTTTAAGACTTGCAGATCAGTTGCTTTGTTCCAAAACTGACTTAAATTGTTACATTGTTTTTACAAAGCTTATTTAGGTCTTGTTTTTGTGTTATTGTAGCTAACACCCTGCAAACAGTTTTACAAATGTACTGTAGATGTTATATATATCATTTAGAGTGGAAATCAATGGAGTGGAAATCACGACAAAACATCTACAATGCACCTGTTTTGGAAAAGGCAGATTTTATATAGATATTTTAAGATACACCTACTGAATCAAACAATACTACTTTTATAAAGCACATTTCCAGATATTTAAATTATGATTTATTCTGTTTTACTCCAGAATAAAATTCCAGTTAGGATGAGACCTCCTTATTCTGATCTCTGACCAATTATTTTACTGCATATCTGCATTCAGATATGCCTAAACAAACTGAAATGTGACCAGCTTCTGATAGAAAATGCTTCAAAAGAGTCAGGTGTGAAAATCCATATGAGGATGTATCCATAATATATTTCTCTGTCTTCTTAAGACTGTATGTTACCTTGGACTAAGATCTGGTGGTCCAAAGCAGTTAAGAGTAGGGATGAGCAGTTTGGCAGGTTTGTGTGCCGTACTTCCAGAATCTGTTTGTGTTCTATGGATGGGTTTAGGCGTAGATGAAGGTTGCTGGGTTTGTTTCTGTACTTTGCTTGGTGGTTTTGGAGAGGGATTTGGACTCCAGCCCCTGACAGGTGAGCGACAATGTCGTAGGGCATTGAATTGCATTAACTCCTCTCCTAAAAGGTTCCCTAAGGATGTTCGTCGAACTGGGCTGCCTAGATTGGGCAGAAGTAGATTCCTACATGTACTGGAAGCAGATGGAACATGGAAGTACTTGTCTGGATCATCAGCCTTTTCTACAACGGATGGACGCTTATTCTCAGTTGAGACACTGGAGTCTGGGTAATTCTGCTGCAGGGAAGAGACAAAGACATTTTGCTAAGAGATGGGTCATTATACAGCTGGAATGACCATTGGATTTGTGATGGAATTGTACTTGTAAACTGGAATACCCAGTATAGCTACTCTAGTAAAGTAACTCACACCTTTTAGATGAAAGATCCTTTTGGTTAAGTTTAAAATGTAAATTGTTTTCTTTTCTTCTTGTTTTTCTGTGGCAACAGCTCTCGAATGCAATGTCATCAGCATCCCCATTATTTCTACTGACCTCCCCCCCACCAACCTCAACCCAGACTCACACAAACAGACTGCAATTTACTGCACTAATTGAATAGCAGAGAAACTATTCAGAACGGCACTCCTGAATCTGTATTCTTGTATTTGATGTTATTTTACCATCCATGAACAATTGGTTGTTATTGGCAATTTGTGAAGACTTTTTGCAGCACATTTATGTTACACTATTAATTTTTCAAAAAGGACAAGTATGGAGCCCTCAAGTAAGCGAACTAATTTGCTGTTACAGTATTGAAAATGACAACAAATTATAGAGTGTGTGAAAGACTGTGGGCTCACCTCAGTCTCACTGCCCTCTCTCAGATTATATGTGAGGTTTCGGTGAATATCTATAGTGAAGATGTTGGCATACTCAGGATATAGTTCAAGCACATCACTTAAACCTTTCACACTGATGTACTGCAGGTCACAATATGTCAGTGCCTTCACATCTGCATTTGTCTTGATCACATGATTCTGGCCTGGCAGGTCTGAGCCAATCAGATCTCCTCTTCCTGTAAGGATATACAAGTTATGTATTGAAACTGTTACTCATTTGCAGGTTCATATCCTTTAGTACAGTCGTGGCCAAAAGTTGTGAGAATTACATAAGTATTGGAAATTGGAAAAGGTGCTGCTTAAGTTTTTCTAATAGCAATTTGCATATACTCCAGAATGTTATGAAGAGTGATCAGATGAATTGCATAGTCCTTCTTTTCCAAGAAAATTAACTTAATCCTGAAAAGAACTTTCCACTGCATTTCATTGCTGTAATTAATAATAATAATCCACCACCAGTGTGCAGCCACCTTCTCATCCACCACCAGTGACGCGACGGCAGCCATATTGCGCCAGACCGCACACCACACACCAGCTGATTGGTGGAAAGGACCTGCTGAGGACCTGCTGAGACCTGCAAAGAAACGCGTGCAGCCATCATTGCGTTGCATAAAAATGGCTTCACAGGCAAGGATATTGTGGCTACTAAGATTGTACCTAAATCAACAATTTATAGGATCATCAAGAACTTCAAGGAAAGAGGTTCAATTGTTATTAAGAAGGCTTCAGGGCGTCCAAGAAAGTCCAGCAAGCACCAGGATTGTCTCCTAAAGAGGATTCAGCTGCGGGATCGGAGTGCCACCAGTGCAGAGCTTGCTCAGGAATGGCAGCAGGCAGGTGTGAGCGCATTTCAATACTTTTGAAAGATGGCCTGGTGTCAAGAAGGGCAGCAAAGAAGCCACTTCTCTCCAAAAAAAACATCAGGGACAGATTGATCTTCTGCAAAAAGTATGGCGAATGGACTGCTGAGGACTGGGGCAAAGTCATATTCTCCGATGAAGCCCCTTTCCGATTGTTTGGTGCATCTGGAAAAAGGCTTGTCCGGAGAAGAAAAGGTGAGCGCTACCATCAGTCCTGTGTCATGCCAACAGTGCCATAAGGCAAAAGTGATATCTAAGTGGCTCGGGGACCAAAACGTTGAAATTTTGGGTCCATGGCCTGAAAACTCCCCAGACCGTAATCCCATTGAGAACTTGTGGTCAATCCTTAAGAGGCGGGTGGACAAACAAAAACCCACTAATTCTGACAAGCTCCAAGAAGTGATTATGAAAGAATGGGTTGCTATCAGTCAGGAGTTGGCCCAGAAGTTGATTGAGAGCATGCCCAGTCGAATTGCAGAGGTCCTGAAAAAGAAGGGCCAACACTGCAAATACTGACTCTTTGCATAAATGTCATGTAATTGTCGATAAAAGCCTTTGAAACATATGAAGTGCTTGTAATTATATTTCAGTAAATCACAGAAACAACTGAAACAAAAATCTAAAAGCTGTTTAGCAGCAAACTTTGTAAAAACTAATATTTGTGTCATTCTTAAAACTTTTGGCCACGACTGTATACCTTTTACAGTATTACACTTATCTGTTTCAAAAATAAATCAAATGGTAGAACAAAACAGTCAAGTGGTAGAAAGCAACCAATGCTACAAACCTAGAATAGCCAAGACCATGTTGTCCTTTAGAACCTCCAGTGACCCAGAACAGACAAAGTAGTTGGCCTGCAATGCATCCCCCTGTCGAATGAGATATTCTCCCGGGGTGCAGAAAGAAGTTTTGATGTGGAGGGACAGTGAGCGCAGGCAACCCCGACTGGCACCTTCAAACACAGGCAGTTGCAGGATGTCTTTGTTTAAGTGCATGGCTATATCTGCCCTCAACTCATCAGGAAAATCATGCAAGAGCTGCAGAAAAGACAGAAAACCTCCTTTAAAACTGTTTACAAATGAATAATAAACATAAAAATGTAATACTTTTATATGTTTCAAAGTAGTTTAAAGGTTGAGACAAACAACCTTTTGAAATTGAGACAAATTTCTAAGGTGTTCTAGGTTTTTGCTAGAGCATTTTTGTTCTGTTGATCAAAAGTACACTATGGGGTACAACAAGGCTCAGTACTTGGTCCCTTGCTTTTTACACTATATATGCTACCGTTAAGTGAAATCATGAAAAAAATATGGAGGTAATTTCCATTGCTATGCCGAGGATACACAACTCCATATCTAACAATTTGTATGAATTCACAAATCTAACAGACTGTATAGCTGATATAAAAAGTTGAATGACTAATAACTCTCTATTACTAAATTTAGACCAAAAAAACTATCGCGCAAAAATATACAATACTAATTAACCCTTAATGGATATTCTGTAAAGTCCTAGTCATCAGTCAAAATATTGGGGTGATGTTTGATAGAAACTTGTCGTTAGAAGACACATTTCAAACATTTGTTGGTTTTTAGGCTGTTGCTGTCTTTTGTTTGGTTATAAGCATGTACTGTAACTGTATGCTGCTACACAATGTCATTACCAGGGTGCTGGAAGTAAAGCTCACTGACTAGTGCTTATTTTAAGTGTCAGTCTGACATGAGTTCACAGCTGACCTGAGTTTATACCCTACTCCTGAAAGACATGCTGGTTTTCTATTCTTAGTCTCTAACCAAGATCGACTTTTTCAGCATGTGTCTCACTTGTTAAGTGCCAGTGTTTGGTGGAGCTGACCTGTGTTTGAGCCCTACTCCTGACAGACAGGCTGGGTTTTCCTCACATCTTTTAACTAGCAAACAGTCAGTCATCTAAAAGGCTACACCACTGAAATCTGAACCCTTTTTTTCAGATGTATACCTGTAAATGGAGCTCTTAAAGCCTTTATGATATGTAGAGGGTTGGTAAGATGTTTTTCTCACACCCAAACCATGCTCCTCAGTCAAATTGAAGAGTAAACCAACACTGTAAAACATTTTAAACCAGTACAAAAAACAAAACAAAACATAATCCGTATTTCCTTTCACTTTTTCTTGTTCACTCAACTTTTGAAAACATCAGCTGCACTGACCCAAAATTATTTGTCAGTAATACAAAAAACATTCAGTTAAGTTAACATACGATTGTTAGTTTTCTGGAGAGGTAAACTACTCTGTAACAAAACGTTTTAAGTTGTGCCAACTGAACATTTTTTGTCTGCAGAACTGGAATGCCTGAAGTTGAGTGAACAAAAAAAACATAATCCTTATTTTCTTTCGTTTTTTCTCGTGTACTCAACTTTTGAAAACATCAGTTGCACTGACTTAAAATGTCTGAAGTTGAGTGAACAAAAAAACTCTTTTGGAAATTGGTACAGAGACAAATCTTAACAAAACATTTACTAAACACAGAATTAGAAACAAGACAGGAGGAAAAACAACAATAACGGTAAACAAGACAAGGATCAAAACATGGCAGGACAAACGGATAAATGCTTTGTAATGCTTCACAGGGAAAAACAAGACTCAGCAAAGAGTCTGTGTGAATGAGGTGTCTTTATAGTCCTAGTAATCAGTCCATCATGAGCTTCCAGCTGTGTGTGTGTGATCAGGAAACTGGTTTCTCCATTTGAATTATAGTTTGAGCATTTGATTTGTCATTTAATTATTACAGGATTTTACTGAGCTGTTCATGAAAATTAAATATCAAATACATTTGATTTCTCATTTGAGAATGCATTTTGATTTATTATTTGATCGTTTGAGCATTTGATTTATTATTTGGGTAGTTGTTTTGAAAGTTCAATTTATTATTTGATCTTTTTAGGCATTTGAATTTTCATTTTGTTAGGAAAAAACTTTAAATTAAAACAGTTAAATACAAATTAACAGTCCACAGGCGCTAAGAGTTTCTTTTTGTAGAGTGAACTCGGTAAATGTGAGATGAAAATTCACATTAAAAGTCTTTCTGCAGCTGTGACCCCCCTTCCAAAAAAAGCTAAATGACAAATGAATAAAAATTTCAAATTACGTTAGCATTATTGCAGTAGTATTTTGTTGTTGTTGTTGTTTATAATAATGACATTAATGTTATTATTGGTGTTACTATTATTTTTGTCGTTGTTGTTAGGGTTAGAAATACTGCAACCTTTATTTTTTCAAGTGAGGAGGTCTGAGATTAACTCAACTTAAAGTAACAAGTTGGCAGAAGCTTTTTTGGGTGAACTTGCAAAGTTTTGCTCACAAAACTAATCTTTTTAACTTAGGTTTAGGTTAAGTAAACATGTTAAATGTAGTTGTACAGACATTTTTACAGATTTTTGCCAAACTAACGAAAAAACAAACAAGTAATTTAAACTTTTTTCAATGCCAAATGCCAATGCCAAAATCTTTTCGCATGCTAGTCCAACTCTGCAGAGGAGTCCAAAACTGTTGAAAAAAACAGACTTGGGATATATCCAAAATCACTTACAATCCCCTTAAACCGTGCACTATTTGAGGGAGCAGCCATTTGTAGTGGTGTCTAAAACCATTATGGACATTCTGAAGTGCACTCAATCAATGCACTGCAATAAAAAGTGTACAACCAGTGTACACCCAATGACGTGAGAATACCCATAATGCACATTGAGAGTTCATGACCACAAAATATCACCCACAGCAGAATCCTAACGATGTAAGTTTCTAAATAAATTTCTATATAACTGTTAAATTAACATTTATATACATAACAGAAATCGAAATATTTAGTTTCATTACTAATAGACAACTCGCTATGCGCTAAATAATAATCACACAGTCTAACCAAATCTTAATTTATCAACCAGCAAAGCACAAACAAAACTGTATTCCTTCCAGCACGCTCAAATTCACTTACTGTTTTCATTCACTCCTTTAAGTGGACTATATTAATGGACTAATGTAGGTATTAGGGAATATTGAACAAAGGTATAGGGAGCAATTTCAGATATAGTCTTGGTCCTGGGTAACAAGGGCTCTTCCTCTTCTACATGCTAAATACAGTTGTTTCTTACTAGTGAGGTCACCCTTATCACATGAACAAACCCTTCGTGTCTGTTATCCTCTCATGCAAATACATTGCACTTATTAATCTTGAGTATTGTTTAACATGATTACAAGATTCAGTTTGTGAATGATGATCTTTTGGCAAGTCCTTGTCAAAATTACTCCAGAAAAAATAATATGTAATTTTGTTTTGGAGACTATCATATACCAAGCATGGAGAAGCAGTTCCTACTATGCTAGATTATTGGTGTGAAAATATAATGTTTTTTTAAAAAGGGTCCATTCTAAGAGAGATGTGGCTGGCTCCTAGTCATCTAGATTCACAGATCTTCACAGTGTGGGAGAGCTAAGTAGCGCTTACAATAGCAGCATATTCTTTTATTTCCCATCTTTGCAGCCTTATTGAGTTGTGAAGCTGTGATTTGCGACCATATGATAAATTTGTCACAATTGTGACTAATGCATTGACTGAGACACCATAGGAATCTGGACATGACTATTTTAACACCTCAAGATTTTTTTGAATGGATTTTTGGTTAAACTTCAGTGAGTTTATAATCATGCACTTGCCAACTATTCTAATAAAGACTTTCAGGGAAAGAATATTTAAGATAATTAAAGGGAAAAAAATACTAAAAGAGCTGTCCATGTCCCTTTGATTGAATGTTTCTTTGCTTGAATGTTTTATATGTATAGCTTGAAACCTTCTAAAGCTTTGAGTACAGTCAAGCAAAATTAGCACATTGTCAAATGCAAACACCAACCACACAAGTCTTGATTTTCTTGGGAATTGAACCCACAACATTGGCACTGCTGGCGCTATTCTAACATTGAAAAAATAATTAAAAATCACTTTTTATGTCACCAATGTGCTACAAATGAATCGGCAACACTTTACATATTAACACATCATTATTCATGTACTGTTATTGTAAACTAAACATTACTTTATTATGAACTAATGATGTGTTAGTGTACGCGCTAATCATGTACTAACTTTAACTACAACATGTCAAACATGAGTTCATGTGTGAATAACGGCTACCTTAATTAATTGTTAGTACATGATTGTTTGTTAATTAATGTATTAATTACCACATTAG
>CAIGQV010017103.1:2115465-2144072 GCA_903798115.1 Danio jaintianensis | reverse complement strand
AAGTAAAGTCATGACATAATTATACATTAACAGCTCATGAGTTCATGTTGGTTACATTTAGTTTAAACTTAAATATTAATTAATACATTAATTAACAATCATGTACTAACAAGTAATTAAGGTAGCCGTTATTCACACATGAACTCTTGTGACTCATGTTGTAGGTAAAGTTAGTCCATGATTAGCACATGCATTAACTCATCATTAATTTATTATAAAGTAATGTTTAGTTTACATATTAATACATCATTATCCATGTACTGTTATTGTAAAATGTTACCAATTGTTGTTAAAGGAAATATCAGTACAAAAAAACAAGATATACAGGGGGCTTAGTCAGACCTTTGTTAGTACCCAGTGTATTTGGACCAACTTCTTTGTCTACCTCCAAATCACAAAGTGTGATTAAAAAGATTGCTTTCTTGTTCTCTGTAGCATGCAAATATCTATTTAGTTGTGTAAGTATTTAGAGCATCTCTGCACAGCTTGTAGGTCTCTGGTAAACTGGCTAACTTGGTTTTCACACCGAAGGACACGGAAAGCGCTGTGCTATGAAACCCATTAATTTAAACAGCTTGAGCTGAGCAGGGCACACCTTCAATGAGCTTGCAAACACCCCAATCAAAGTTCAAAATAGTTATTTTGCCACTGCGCAGGAATGTGTTAATACTGAATATTTGTTATTGTTAATTCCTTACATTTATATAATACTTTTCTGGACACTCAAAGCGCTTTACACATTTTTGGGGGGAATCTCTTCATCCACCACCAGTGTGCAACATCCACCTGGATGATGCGACGGCAGTCATATTGCACCAGACCGCACACCACACACCAGCGGATTGGTGGAGAGGAGACAGAGGCCAGTGGGCAAATTTGGCCAGGATGCCGGGGTTAAACCCCTACTCTTTTTCGAATGACATCCTGGGATTTTTTGGGCCTAGCTTTCCCATGTGGTCTTCCATCCAGGTACTGACCGAGCGTAGCTCTGCTTAGCTTCAGTGGGCGACCATGTGAGAGTTGCAGAGAGCTAGCTGCCGGCGATAATTTTATAATAATTAAAATAAAAAGACTTAAAATAATTTTATTACTTTGAGTTATGATGAAAAATAGTGCAATACGCTGGTGTACAAACTGAACCTACAAACATTTTAAGATCCATAACAGGGGCACTTTAATTTATAAAGAAGTATAATGCATTGTTTTAAGTAATGTTATAATTTCACATCTCATTTAAATATGGTATTTAACACACCAAGCATAAAAAAACATACCCCTGTGCAAATGCTAATTATTTTACACAAAAAAAGGGAACGGAAAAAATTCTTAATGAAGCCAAGCACCTTCTCACCTCATTGACATCAATGCCATTATTCACAGACCAGGTGGTCTGGAAATATTCCAGCATTCGTTGTTTCAGCTGTTGTGGCAGCCGGTGAACTCGAATGAAGTCCTTTAGATCTTTCATGCGTGTATGATATAGTGAGCGACGTGAGTACATGCGCTGGATGATAGCTGTTACATTTCCAAACACCACAGCATGCATGAGAGCTGTATGAGACAAACAATGTAAGGGTAAACAAAGTCAGTCAGCCTGCTTGTGGCTGTTATTACTGTATAATAATAAAAGGTTCTGACTTGTGTCTGAGCAACTCATGTTCACATGGTGATAATTATTGTGTTAGACATTAATTTAGATTTTCAAAGTTTGCTAAACATTAACACAGTTGCACATCACAGAAGACAATGTCAGCATTTGTACAAGCTAAAAATGAATTTATTAGCCCTCCTGAGCAATTAAACAAAGTGCTGTTTAACAGAGAGAAGATTTTTTTTCAACACATTTTTAAATATAATACTTTTAATATATATTTTAATAAATAATTTCTTCTGTTTTTGACATGATGACAATACATAATATTTTACTAGTTATTTTGCAAGATATTAATATTCAGCTTAAAGTGCAATTTAAAGTCTTAACTAGGTTAACTAGTCAAGTTCATTAGGCAAGGTATTGGACAACAGTGATTTGTTCTGTAGCAAAAAAATTTTAAAAATTCATAAGGGGTCTAACAATATTGACCTTAAAATAATTGAAAAAAAAAAATGTATTTGCTTTTATTTAAAAAGACTTTTTTCAGAAGAAAAAAATAGTAAACACTGAAAATTCCATTGCTCGGAAAAACATAACTTTGGAAATATTTGAAAAAGAATAATAATTTCACAGGAGGTTAATAATTTAGCCTTTATTATTGTTCATTTAATTGTTTTATAGATATAGAAATCCTAGGGGCATGATAAAAAAAAGTCTTCTAGGCACAAAATTAAAAGGCCTTTTAAAATCTAAAATCTAAATCTAAAATCTGTGTGTAAACAGTTGGCAAAAATTGTAAATTGTCAAATAAAGTGTGGCAATGTCGAGAATGAATGCATAAATCAGATATGCCAGAAAGCTATTTTCATGGAAAAAAATAGTCTAGAATATTGTGTTTTTTCTGTTTACCTCCAATGAGCATAGTACAAACAGAGAAGATCTTTTCAGCATCAGTGTTGGCACAAACGTTACCAAAGCCTACACTGGTCAGACTGCTCAAGGTAAAATACAGAGAGGCAATGTAGGCACTGCGAACCGAGGGACCACCAAATGTACTGTTCATATAGGGCTTGTCCAAACGCCTGCCCAACTCATGCAGCCAGCCTGACAGAAAGAAAGAAAATTATGTAATATAATGTCACATTTTGGCCAAAAGCTCACATGGCAATTGTTAGGCAACAAGATACAGAAAAGCTCAACTCGTCTTTATTCCATAACGCATTTCACAAGATTGTGTCAAAGCAGCTTAACTTAGATGAAGAAAATAAAAACCAAAACAATATTTCAGATTGTGGAACATTCCAGCTAGTCAGGTAGGCAGGAAAGTAGTGGGAGGATTCTGGTGTAGTTTTAGTTAAATTAAAATGGATTCAGATCAGTTTTGTATAAATGTCACTTGAAGACCAGTTCAGTTTAATTCACATCATTTTAATGCAAATGTCACGGCTGAAGACTGGCCCACTGGAGAGCAGCTCCACCATTACTGGAGCGACTCAAATTCTAAGCACACGCAGATATGGATTTTGTGTGGGGCAGAATATTCCTCTGAACAGAGCTACTTGTTGTGGGACACAGTGTTTTAGCCAGCACTGAAGGCTCTTGTACAAAAGCCCCAACAGCATGATGGCAGGCAGAGCCATCATCAGCTCCAAGGCGCTCTTCCCAGCATCATATATGCCAAAAACTGATGAATAACTTGCCTTTACGCAGTTGTGAAATAGGCACATGTAGTCACTGAGTCAACTTGGACTTTTTACAGTTTTTTTTTACAATGTCTAAAACCTTCTTTTCATTTAGTTTTCCAAAACTTTTCCTGCAGTTATTCCAATTGTCGATCATTTTCCATTGCTTTGGCACAAAATACAAAATACACTCACTACTACTACTACTTTCAAATGACATGATTTTTTTTCCCACTAAGAAACAAACACTATACCACCAAAACTCTATGTGTATCTAAAGGCCAATATTTAATAATCTTGTTACGATAAAAGTCGGCACAAGGGCTCAATGGTTAGCATTATCACCTCACAGCAAGAAGGTCCCTGGTTCAAGTCCCGGCTGGACAAGGAGGTCTTTCTGTGTGGAGTTTGCATGTTTTCAATGTGTCTGTGTGGGATTCATCAAGGTGCTCTGGTTTCCCCCACAGTCCAAAGACAAGCTGTATAGGTGAATTGGATAAACTGTCAGTAGTGTATAAGTGTGTGTGTGTGTGTGTGTGTGTGTGTGTGTGTGTGTGTGTGTGTGCGTGCGTGCGTGCGTGCGTGCGTGCGTGCGTGCGTGCGTGCGTGTGTGTGTGTGTGTGTGTGTGACAGAGAGTGTATGGGTGTTTCCCAGCATCGTTCATGAATGTTCATGAATGTACTCTCAGTGCTGGGTTGCGACTGGAAGGGCATCAGCTGCATAAAACATATAGCAGAAAATTGGCGGTTCATTCCATTGTGGAATTCCGCTGTCCCTGATTAGCAGGGACTAAGCTGAAGCAAAGTGAGTAGGTAAATAAGTTCAAGTTTAGCATTATACAAAATAGAGGTGTGAATCACCAGAGTATCCACTATATGATATTGTCATGACACACCACAATGCAATATTACTGCAATTTTACAATACAATTTTTCAGCAAATTCATTCATTCTCCTTCGGCTTAGTCTCTATTTCAGAGGTCGCCACAGTAGAATGAACTGCCAACTATTCCAGCATATGTTTTATGCAGCGGATGCCCTTCCAGCCACAACCCAGTGGGAAACACCCATACACACTCATTCACACTCACACTCATACACTACGGCCAATTAGTTTATTCAATTGACCTAGTGCATGTCTTTGGACTGTGGGGGAAACCGGAGCACCCGGAGGAAACCCATGCGAATACTGGGAGAACATGAAAACTCCAAACAGAAATGCCAACTGGCCCAGCCGGGACTCGAACCAGTGACCTTCTTGCTGTGAGGTGACAATGCTAACCACTGAGCCACGTGTCACCCTTTTCAGCAAATTATTGAACTTTAAAACATGCCTGCTGTTTTGCCTAAAGAGAAACATTTCTCAGTTTATTATTTTCACTTTAATGTATTGCTGCAGTGCTAAATGGATTGTAAAGCAGAGAAACTGACCAACGTTTTTTAATGAAAACCCATCGCACTTTTTCACAATGTTCCAGCTTTATTTTACTAACTTGCTGCATGCTGAAGGTGACACGGATAACCAGAAGTTTAACTCGACCTTCTAATGGACTGGGACAGTAAATTGATTTTAATATTAAACCGAATTGTAAAATAAAACATTGGTGATATATATCAATATTGGCATTCATGTATCAGTATAATATTGTCATATAGAAAATATTGCAATATTGTGTTGTATCAATAGTTTTCCCCACCACCCCTGCTACAAAAACTGAATAAGACCGAATAAAACACTGTTTCTACAATTTGCCTAATACCGTGTTGAAAAATATTCCAAATGTAAAACTATTAAATGCTATTACTACCTCGCATTCCAGCATTTTGCCCAAGGTATATTGAGCCGTTACAGGAATGCTAAGGGATAAAGCCATATAATTGTTTGGTAACACTTCATTTCCAGGTGTCCTTGTTACACATGTTCGGTTCTAAAGTAGTTACAAATAATTCTAGCCTGATTTTAATTTATTTTAAGAAGCTAACACTTATGGGGAATAAAAATCTCCAATTCAACTATATTAACCTGCTAATTAACACTTCTCAAAAACACTCAAAATCTAGTTCACATGTTTTGGACCTGTCCTGCTCTGTTTCCTTTTTAGGAGTCTGTTTTTGATTCATTTTCAGCAATTACATCTATTAAAATTGATCCTTCTCCATTAATGGGCCTGTTTGGAGTTCTACCCCCTGACTGTGAGTTACCATTTTATTTTTCTGAATTAATAGCTTTTCTCTCATTACTGGCTAGGCGGTGTATTTTGTTGCAGTGGAAGTCAACCCCTCAACCCCCATCCCATGCACAATGGATTAAAGACGCCTTATTTTTTTGTCAAATAAGAAAAAATAAAATATAGTCTTCGAGGTTCAGTGATTAAATTTTCTAACATTTTTTGAGCACGTTAAATCTCTGAGACTTAAAGCAGTTACTGTAGACTGAATGATTGTCCACCTTGCACTTTTAGTCTGTACCTTCCAGATGAGTACTAGTGCTAATATAGCACAAGCTTACAACCTTCATCTGAAGAAAAACATGCCACCCCCCAGCCTGTTCATTTTAATATATTTTCCCTTTTCTCGCTCTTTAAAATGTTTTTATTAATTTAATTTTTTTTTATTATCATTATTTATTTTACTTAATACACCATGCATGTATGAATGAATATTTTTTTTTCAGTGCATGTAAAGACAAACACTGGTCATTTACACATTTGTCAGATGGACATTTCCCATCTGACAGGATGGTGTTCTTGGCCCAGATAAGAATCAGTGTGACACGATGACGACAGTTAAAAATCTGTTCCTGACTGAGGGTTTTTTCCAATGAAACGTCTCATATAATTTGAGCAAAGCACCAAGCAACTCACCGATGTCCCAAGCTCCACTTGCATTAGTCTCCATCTCTTTTCGCCCAATGATGTACCAGATGCAGGCCATCCAGTGAGCCAGAAGAGCAAACATGGACATAAGCAGCGTCAGCACCATGGCGCTGTACTGTGAGTATCTGTCCAACTTCTGCAGCAGTCTCAACAGACGCAACAGTCGCACAGTTTTCAGCAGGTGCACTAGAGATGTCTTGAACAAGCACAAATATGTTTGATGTCAGTAGTCCATGTAAATAACTAATTTAAATATGATTCAAATTAAATGTATAAATGAACATGCTAAACGTTCTGTGTGATGGGAAATATCCAAGTATTGATGATGGTACAGTACCAGGTATTATGGTACTGCCATATAATTAGGGAATAAACAAAGTTTTTCTATTCACACGTGAACTTACAACAGTAATATTAAATGCATAGAGCAGGTCAAAGGGCAGGGCGGCCACCAGATCCACGAAGAACCACGTGGTAGCATAATGCAGACAGATGGAGCGAGGCTCGTACACCACTTGTCCTGATTGACTCACATAGGTGGTGCGAAAGTTAAGAATGATGTCTGAAAGAAAAGGCAGGATAAAGACAATTACTGCACAAGTCTGCCCAAACAACATTTCTTGTTTTTACCAAAGCTGAGAAAACCATTTTGCTGCCTAATGTTTTTAGTAAAAATCGGAATACATTTCCAATCAGACGATTGTCTTGGGTTTGTTAAAAAGTCAATTAATAAATAATTCAATACATTAGCAAGGACACATACACTTGTTCTAAAGGGACAGTAAAAATATTTATACAATTTATAATTCAAAAAATCTATTAAATGCTTTCAAATTGAATTAAAAATTTATCAATTAATGATTATTGATAATAAGGTCAGCTTATTAGAATGATTGCTGAAGCATCATTTAACACTCGTAACAGGAACAATCGCTGCCTAAAAAAGCTACAGGGATAAGTTACATTTAAAAAATATATTTAAACAAACCACTGAGATTTCTAAATTATAAAAACATTTAACGATTGTACTGTACTTTTCAATCAAATAAATAAAGCATCAATGGCTTTAAAAAAAATTAGTGGTTCCTAATCTGCCTTACTGTCATCTGCTGCACTCTTCATTAAGATTAAAGAACAAGCCAGACACACATGAATGCCTTTCATGAATGCCTTCAAATAAGGACAAACAAAAATAGCCTTTCAATATTAAATCCACAAGGAAACCATAAACTACAAACAACACCAAACCATGAACATAAATCGTATAAACTATTTAAAAAACATAAAAATATATACACTGTAAAAAGCAATTACAGTTGACTTTACTTAAAGGCATAGTTCATCCAAAACTAAAGATTCAGTCATCATTTACTAACCCTTAACTTGATCCAAACCTGTTTGACTTTCTTTCTTCTGTTGAACACAAAAGAAGCTATTTTAAAGAAAGCTGAAAAACTTCCATAGTATTTGTTTGTCCTACTGTGGATGCTTTTGGGATATCAGGTTTACTAATTTGTCTAAGTAACTAATCACTTTTCACAGTCAAATAGTTGCTGCATACGTACACCAATGATTAGTATAAGAAATTTTGAATATAGTCCAACATAACAGCAAAACAGATTGAATTTTGATGTGTTTATGTTACAAATTCTTGTTGTCTTAGTAGACTCACCCAGAATAAAAAGCATTTCCACGGCAATGTCGCTAACTATCGTGCTCCTGCCTGCAGTCTCCAGATCACTGTACGCTGTGAAACACACATTGTATGGCACAGTCACAGCAACATAGAAAGTGGCCAGTAGAATCATCCAGTCCCACAATGCCTTGGACACACTGTAATGCAGCAGGATGAATCGAGACTTCTGAACTGCTGCCACTTTGTACTCAGGCAGAGACGGTTTTTCAAACATGTCCTGGGGAGAAAGATGTGTTGTTTAAGGACTGAGAGCAAACAGTCACTGATTAATTTGTTTGCAGTATCTCAACTTCTTCAAGGCACAATAAGATTAAATAAAGAGCAATTTAGGAGTTTTGTTAAAGAATTAAGCTTCTTTTTAAACTAACCTTTATTTTGCATATGTTTATTACTGAATAAAAATATGTCAGTGTCTGCATGACGGTGTCCAAATGAAATAAAATTTCACAAATGTGATTTAATACACACAGAAAGCTCATTAAATGAGAGTTAAGCACATTTCCATTATATTTCAACTTTTTTACTTTTTGTGAAAATAAAATTTGTGAAATAAAATTGCATAGTCATTCATTATGACATATTTGTAAAAATGAAACAACATCCTTTTTCTGACCTACTTATTAACCATATGAAAGAATAAGGATTGAGAAATAAAATTATTTAGTTTTTTGGGGATGCTGTGGCATTACACATTCTTAAAGGATTCTTTTAATGTTCCCTGCAGGCACAGGATGTCAACATGACATCAGATTGACATTGTACCCCAACGTCGTGGGGACGTTGCATTTTGTTTGAAAATCAGGTTGACGTCAGAACCCAACGTCAGGCCGACAACAATGTCCGACGTCCAACCTAAAATCAACCAAATATCAATGTCTAATGATGTTACAGAACTATGTTAAGCTGCTTTGACACAATCTATATTGTGAAATGCGCTATATAAATAAACTTGACTTGACTTGACTTGACTAACCTAATTTTAACGTCTTATGACATTGTGTGCCTGCTGGGTTTAAATTATTCTTGTCCTAAAAAAGTTGTGTCAAAAACTGCTATACCTAATAATAATTTTATCTTCTGTCTATCACGGTAAAAAATTTAATATATTATATTTATAATATTAATATATTATTATTTATAAAATATATTCTAAATCTAGATAAATAAAATCTGTACCACATTTTTAGTCCACATGAATTTGTTAACAGGTTAAACCTTTTAATAAAGTTATCAAATATTTAAATGTATTCGTAAGTCTAAATTATTTTTTGTGCCATGCTTCTTCATTAATTCAACATCTAGCTTAATAAAACATTCACAAATTAAAAACAAAAGAAAGCAAAAGAAAAAGGTCTCTTATTTGAGAAGACTCTCTCTTTTTATTAGTCATCAGATGACTTACACTTTTTAATTCCCAATCAATACTGAAAGATTCTTGATTGAATAAAAGTGATTGAAAAGAGAAGAAAAACTTTCAATTAATCTGTCATTATTCTCTGAATGACAGACAACTGTTTAATCTGTTTCTGAAAGGACATCACATGGCAGAAGACAAATCTTGGTGTTTCTTTAATTTAACTTTTACATCACAAAGGTCAGAGCAAAGATCAAGCTCATAGACTTTAGGATTAGTTTGAGGCAGCAAATCGAGTGGTTTCTAATCCGCCTTGCTGTCATCTGCTGCACTCTTCATTAAGATTAAAGAACAAGCCAAACACACACTAGCACCTCGTGCCTTTGAATAAGGACAAAGGAGATAAAAATAAAAATAGTCTTTCAATAATAAATCCACAAGGAAACACAGGGGGAAAAAACCCATAAAACCACTAAATATAGACAAACAATACCAAAGAAGGAACAAACTAATACATTACAGAAAGGTAAACTATATATATTTTTATATCAAAAATATATTTAATTTCAACCTTAACAAACCAAACATACATTCATTCATTCACTCATTTTTCTTCGGCTTAGTCCCTTTATTCATCAGGGGTTGACACAGCAGAATGAACTGCCAACTTATCTAGTGCATGTTTTACCCAGCAGATGCCCTTCCAGCTGCAACCCAGTACATCCATACACATTCATTCACAAAGTGCTAACCACTGAGCCACTTACAAACCAACCAATATATTTTAAATTGTATTTCAGGTTCAATAAAATACATTTCCAACCATGCAATAGATTGTAGATGAAGATAAATAAGTATTTATTATTTAAAATAAAAACTAAAATAGTTTAGATTAACTGAAATATATCCCATACAACTGCTCACAAGTTATGTACGGCAAGTATAACTGATATTGTCTGTTACAGTGGGAAACCATTTTTAAATATGTTCCTTACTTTAGACATTTTTTTTTCCAATGTTAAAGAAACACTCCACTTTTTTTTGGAAATAGACTTATTTTACAAGTCACCTAGAGTTAAATAGCTAAGTTTTGTCTTTTTTGAATCCATTCAGCGAACACTATGTCTGGCAGAGTACTTTTCACTTATCTGAGCATAAATCATTGAATCGGATTAGACCAGGGGTCACCAAACTCAGTCCTGGAGGGCCGGTGTCCCTGCAGGGTTTAGCTCCAACTTGCCTCAACACACATGCCTGGATGTTTCAAGTATACCTAGTAAGCTTGATTTGCAGCTTCAGGTGTGTTTGATTAGGGTTGGAGCTAAAATCTGCAGGACACCGGCCCTCCAGGACTGAGTTTGGTGACCCCTGGATTAGACCATTAGCATCTCCTTCAAAAAAAAAGAAGAAAAAAAAGGTTTTGATAATTTTCCTATTTTAAACCTTGACTCTTCTGTAGTTAGTTACGTCATGTATTAAGACGAAATACATGAAAATGAAAATGATTTCATTAAATATTAAACAGAAACAGAAAATGATTGCTCATTTCTATGTTGATATGGCTAGGAACTATACTATCATTCCAGCATAATAATCAAGGAACTTTGCTGTTGTAGCATGGCCCCAGCAGGTGCAATGTTATTAGCACTGTTACCTAGTTACCTAGCTGAGGAAGTGCTGCGTAATATAATTGCACCTGTTGCAGCCATGGTACTCCAGAAAAGTCAATCTTTAAATAGGAAAATTATCGTACCTCTTTGGTAATTTTTGAGTAAGATGCTAATGGTCTAATCCAATTCAATGATCTATGCTAAGTTAAGCTAAAAATGCTCCCAAAATCAGCTAAATGGATGCAAAAATGATAAAACTCAACTGTTTATCTCTAGGTGTTTAAATATCAGCCTATTATTTTTAAAAAGTGGAGTGTTCCTTTAAAGTTCACATAGCGTAAGAAACAGTCATTATCATTTTATAGTGAGGACAAAATTTGCACTCTTTTAGCCCCCAAAAATCTGTACTGCTCATAATGCCCTTTGCTTATTTTTCTTGCAGTCAGCTGGAGTGTGATGGAATGAAAGCAGGTGGCTCTGTTGAGAAAGTCAAACTGAAAACATGACCATCTGCTCACAGGAGCGATCGGAAGTGTGACCTGCCAATCTGGCCTCTTGTTCCAGCATGGCCATTTGAAATGGAGGATTAGACATCCTTTCCACTTCTAGCCTGCACTTTTCACACAGTTTGAACACTTCCTGAGTCAAAAGGTCACTGGAAAATTTGTTGCAACACATATGCTTTTAGCATTTACAGTTACTACAGCCCCATGTCTCATTGTAGAAAATAAACAGTACCTGACTTTGTAGAGAGATTATTTAAATAAAATAAAATAAAACAAAATAAAATAAAATAAATTTGTTTTTTGTTTTTTTTTGGTATGAAGAAACAAATTAATTATAATAATAATAATAATTATTATTATTATTAAACCTTGACAGATCAATACTTCATTGACATTAAATGTGAAAAATGTAAAATGTTTAGTTGAACATTCATTATTGAATGCATTTGTGGTCTGTTAATCAGTATACAAAATGTGTAATTAATGTAATTCATGTTTAAAACATTAGGTCTCCTTCAGGGCTCTATTTTGTTCTTACTTCATTTTTTTATACACCGCATGCATCCTCTCCAATGCATCCAAATGACTCTAAACTTTTTATTTATACTAAAATGTAAAAAGACTTTACGTTCAATCAAACTAAAATGTTCATTCAAACTGAAATAAATGATTAGTGAATGAGATCCATTATCTCATGTGTGAATTGATTTATCATTATTTATTTTTCATCTGATTTAATGTTACATTTTGTTTGAATTAGTGAGTTAATAAACATGCGAGTATCAAAAAAATATGGTAATATATTGTATATGGTAAACATTAACACAGTTTGCCATATAATTAGGTATATAAACAGTAATTGTAAAAACTTAACAGTTCCAAGTTACAATGGGTTTACTCATTTTTTAAAGTAAAGTCAGCTTGTCACTTTTAAGGCATTACTTTTTTAAATAAGTAACTAATTGCTTTTTACTGCTACGTTTAATATTTATCAGGCTGTACCTTTGAGAAAAGATTAAACCAAAAAATGCCTTAATAGAGTTTCACAGTATTAGTAAGCAGTTCATAAATGTTTTCACTACTCACCCGTCTTAATTTGACATCATTTTTGCTGTCACGTGTAAACTGGCTGGTTAGCTGGTAAATCATGGCATGACCCCTCCTTCTGGCTTTACTGATATGAGACTTTCCAGTGGTCCTGCTGTTTGCCTTATCTGTCAAACAAAAAAAACAGCTTGTAGTTTATTATTATTATTTTTTTCCCTAGAAGACTCCCCATCACTAAAAAAGCAAGGTTATTCCTAAGAACTTGATTTTATGTCTGGATTTTCTATATTTTTATTAAACTGTAAATGCACCATTTCGGCTCCAAACTAAAAAAACAAAAAACTGAGCATTCTGTGTAAGATTTTTATTCTCCAAACTGGAAATGACAACAATACCATCCGTTTTGCTGCTGTGATGGCTCTTCTCATATGTTTCTGTGATGTCCTTGAATGAAAAGAGAAAAAGCACCATCTCCCCCTTCTCATTCTTAATGGGCACAATGTCCAACAAACACCAGAACAAACTTCCTGTTAAAAAAACAAACAAAAAGAGTGTCAGATTTACACACCGATCATAAAATAACTTTTTAAACTAGAAAATTATGGAACGCTACTCAAATTGTGGTAATCTACCTCACACGTAGTTTAAATGAAGCAACTCCTTCAGGATTCTTATATAAGCATGAGGCTCGTCAAACTGGTCGTGGTTGTGGAGTTGCATCAATCTTTAGTGATATTCTTAATGTTAATCAGAGAAACGGACTTATGTTTAACTCTTTTGAAGTATTGGCGCTTAATGTTATGCTTCCGGATATTACGAAAAAACCTATATTATCTCTCGCTTTAATCACCATATATAGACCCCCAGGACCCTATGTCAATTTTCTGAAAGAGTTTTCGGATTTTATTTCTGACTTACTAGTTAAAACTGATAAAATACTAATCGTAGGAGACTTTAACATCCACATAGATGACGCTAACGATACATTAGGGCTCGCGTTTACAGATTTACTACAATCACTTGGGATAAAGCAAAACGTTGTTGGTCCAACCCATCGCTTAAAGCATACATTAGATCTAATTTTGTCTCATGGAATTGAGGTCATTGATGTAGACATTATACCACAAAGTGATGATATAACAGACCACTAGCTCTTACTATATAAGCTGTGTTTACCTGAAATTAGCAGATATGCAATGATATATCGCCCTGGTAGAACTATCGTCCCGTCCACTAAAGATGAATTCACAAATAACTTACCTGATCTTTCTCTATTTCTAAATGCACCCGCAAACGCAAATGACCTTGATGTAGTAATCAGCAGTATGGATGCTATCTTTACTAACACACTAAATACTGTGGCACCCATCAAATTAAAAAAGGTTAGAGAGAATAAAACTACACCATGGTATAACAGTCATACTCGCGCTCTCAAAACAGCAACCCGTGCCCTGGAACGTAAGTGGAAAAAAACTAAATTAGAGGTCTTTAGAATTGCGTACAAAGATAGTATGTCCAGCTATAGGAGGGCTCTAAAATCCGCCAGGGCTGAGCACCTCCATAAACTGATAGAAAATAATCATAACAATCCTAGATTTTTATTTAATTTGCTAAATTAACAAATAATCGGTCATCTTTGGAACAAAATGTCCCACTGCAAATTAGTAGTAATGACTTAATGAATTTCTTCAGTGATTAAATAGAAGGCTTCACACAGAAAATAGAAGATGTTAAACTTTCGGCACCGCCTTATACTTCAGATCCATTAAACATTCCACTGAACCAAAATAATCTACAGTGCTTCAAAATCATAAAACAGGAAGAGCTAGATAAACTTATAAATGCTTCTAAACCAGCTACATGTATGTTAGACCCAATTCCAACTAAATTACTGAAAGAATTGCTACCTGTAATAGGAGAACCTCTTCTTAACCTCATCAACTCTTCTCTATCTTTAGGCCATGTTCCAAATCCTTTCAAGCTAGCTGTTATTAAGCCTATTATTAAGAAACCACAACTGGACCCCAGCAACGTAGCTAATTATAGGCTTATTTCAAATCTTCCATTTATGTCTAAAATACTAGAAAAAGTTGTTTCTGCCCAATTATGCTCCTTTCTGCAGATGAACAATGTTTTTGAAGTGTTTCAGTCAGGTTTCAGGCCTCATCACAGTACAGAAACCGCATTAGTGAAAATAACCAACGATTTACTCTTAGCTGCTGACCAAGGGTGCATCTCATTATTAGTTTTACTTGATCTCAGTGCTGCATTTGACACCATCGACCACAATATCCTCATAGATCGCTTAAATTCTACAGGTGTCCGGGGACAGGCTCTACAATGGTTTAAGTCATACTTAACTGAACAATACCAGTTTGTAAATATAATTGGACAGCTTTCACAGGTCAGGCCAGTACAGTATGGGGTGCCTCAAGGATCAGTTTCAGGCCCTTTGCTGTTCACAATATACATGCTACCCCTGGAAGACATTATAAGAAGACACGGGATCAGCTTTCACTGCTATGCAGATGATACTCAATTATATATTTCAACAAAACCTGATGAGACGTCTGAACTGTCTAAGCTAACTGAGTGTATTAAAGATGTTAAAGACTGGATGACCAACAATTTCCTTCTCTTAAATTCAGACAAAACAGAATTATTACTTATTGGGCCTAAATCCTGTACACAGCAGATCTCACAACTCGACCTGCAATTAGAGGGACACAAAGTTAGCATTAGCTCTACTGTAAAAGATCTGGGTGTTATATTAGACAGCAATTTAACTTTTGAAAATCATATCACCCATGTCACAAAAACCACCTTCTTTCATCTGAGAAATATCGCTAAGTTACGAAGTATGCTATCCATCTCAGATGTAGAAAAGCTAGTTCATGCTTTTATGACTTCTAGGCTGGATTACTGTAATGCTCTGTTCGCTGGTTGCCCAGCATCCTCTATTAATAAACTTCAGCTGGTACAAAATGCAGCTGCCAGAGTTCTTACCAGGTCTACAAAATATGATCATATCACCCACTGGCTGCCTGTTAAGTTCCGTATTGATTATAAAATACTGCTTCTTACCTATAAAGCTTTAAAAAATTTAGCTCCTGTTTATCTAACCAACCTTCTGTCTCGCTACAATCCAACCCGCTCTTTAAGATCTCAAAACTCAGGGCTTATATAGCAATAGAATAGCAAAGTAGAGTAAAGGTGGTCGAGCCTTCTCATTTATGGCTCCTAAACTCTGGAATAGCCTTCCTGATAATGTCCGAGGCTCAGACACACTCTCTCAGTTCAAAACTAGATTAAAGACCTATCTTTTTAGTAAAGCATACACTCAACGCATCGCATAACTGTATGATGCATAAATGTGCTCCACGCAGGTGAGCTGGCTCGACATCACCTGTAGGACACACTCCTCAATACACCAGACATTGTGTTAGAAACTCTCATATGCTTTACATGTTTGTTTCTGTGCTTGTTTTTTTTTTTTTAACTGTTATTTTTATCTATAACACTCCATTTTTACATCACATTTAAATACACTATGAACAGCAACTACGCTAATTATTTTCTTTATTCTCTATTTCCACCTGGGGATACTCATTCCTAGGTCCCTAGAGACTATGCAGCGCCATTGATGCGATCCAAGACCTGTGAAGAGATGATCCCAAGGTATCCATAATCCTGGACCAGGTCGTATCCCGAGCTGATGCTGTGATCGTCATGGAGAAATGGAGTGCATGAGACTGATTCCTGAATGACCACCATGATAAACGAGTCCCCACATTGATCCTGCAGGCCAACCTGACCGCCCGCCGGTGCCCTACTCACACCTGCAACTTCTCCACGATGGACGTCCAGCTTCTTCAGCCTCCAGCGCCTAGACTGCAGCTCTGAACAGGAAGTTTAGCCAGAAGAATAAAGGTCGTGCCCAACAGAGCCTAGTTTCTCTCAAGGCTTTTTTTCCCCCTTCACTTCGTCAATTGGTGAAGTTTTTTTTCCCTCGCCACTGTCACCACTGGCTTGCTCGGATCGGGACTTGTGGATCTGTGCTTCGTTGGATTTGCTCTGCAGTGTTTGAACTTTCAGCAGTGAAATTTAAACCACACTGAACTAAACTAAACTGAACTTCAACTCTGAAATCTGGACTTTACTAGAACTATGTTAAGTTGCTTTGACACAATCTACATTGTGAAAAGCGCTATATAAATAAACTTGACTTGACACGTTATTTTGTTGATGCCAGCATTAATTAATTAATTTTTTTTATTGCTTTTTATTGCGTCTCATACATTCATATGTGGTAGTCAACAACTTACAAAAGAGAAAACAAAATTAGCAAGGAAAATGAAGACAAAAATAGACATATTATATTATATTATATTATATTATATTATATTATATTATATTATATTATATTATATTATATACCTGCTGTACACATACACAAGACACAAATACGCCCACCAACAGTAATTTTAAAAATACATATACTATACACTGAAAGAATTTTGCCTTCTTTGTCATAAAATTGTTATGCTTTAGCTATTCAAATGTGCTTAAAAACATATTTGATTATGGGGCATTAAGGGGCTCATTGGCACCATATCTAAAGTAGATGGTGGCTGAATAATGGAATGCGGATTAAAAACTGTGTTTTAATTAAAATGCATGTTTTTAATTACTTAGTCTTGAAATTCTCATGTAAACAATGGAGGATCTTTCTTTTTTTTCTCCAATGCATCCTTTGGTTTGTATTCAAAAATCTGGGGTTCCCTCTGTTTTGTGCCAGTCTGTGAATAATCCTGTCAGGTATTATTTTGCAAGAACAATTGGCTAGATGTACATTACATATTATATATTCAAACTAGGAAACACTTTTTCATTTGCACTGAGAATTAAAGCCACTTCTTTTCTTGTTTCTACCACTTTACAAGCAGTGCATAATTTAGTATTTAAATAAAAAAGGTATTTAATTACAAATTAAATCTGAAAACCTCAAACCTAACCCACAATCTCAACGGACTGGGGATTTTCAGACCTTAGAACTTGTCAGCCATCTCTCCATATTCTTCTGGCCATAAGCAAAGAAAGCTTTTCACCTTGATGAGAAATTTTGTGCCAGATGCCTTGGTCCAGCCAGATGTTCCATTGTTCTCACTATATGTCACTGTCTAGCAACTACATGCTACATTGTTGTTTGCGGCATCTGTAAATCTACTGTAAGACTAACATCTAATCAGAGGGGTATAATCATATTCATAATTATAATCAGTGGAACCTGGCCTGCCATCACAGGCTGGATTGTTCCATGATTTCCCCCTTTTTTATATGATACTAAAGATGCCAAAATGGAGTTGTTTTATTTCTTTCCAAATGATGCTTCTAGCTTGCTCAATTGTGGACTATTAGCACCACTTCCAAGCTGTCTTATAAAAAAATACTCAGTCTATGTGCCCCCGATTTAGCTCAAGGTTGCAGTGGTGAAATACTGAGTAGACTGTAGCAGAACTTCGAACTTCTTGGAAATGTATCACCCTCTAACGATAGTTTCTTTTATCATTTTTATAATGATCATGTCGGGCGACGCGGTGGTGCAGTGGGTAGCACGTTCGCCTCACAGCAAGAAGGTCGCTGGTTCGAGCCTCGGCTGGGTCAGTTGGCATTTCTGTGTGGAGTTTGCATGTTCTCCCCGTGTTCGCGTGGGTTTCCTCCGGGTGCTCCGGTTTCCCCCACAAGTCCAAAGACATGCGGTATAGGTGAATTGGGTAAGCTAAAAAAATTGTCCATAGTGTATGTGTGAATGGGTGTGTATGGATGTTTCCCAGAGATGGGTTATGGCTGGAAGGGCATCCGCTGCATAAAACATATGCTGGATAAGTTGGCGGTTCATCCCGCTGTGGCGACCCCAGATTAATAAAGGGACTAAGCCGAAAAGAAAATGAATGAATGGATGAATAATGATCATGTCAGTTGATCTATAGTGGACAATAAGTGCCACCATGTAAGTTTGTGTTTCATTTCAGAAAATCAGGTCCATCAAATTCCCGGGAAAAGTAAGTGGGCACTGGACTGGGAGAAATTTGCACGACTGCCATGACAAAAAATTTAGGAAAGAAAATAATTTTGAGTATATGATTTGAACTTGATTGCAGTAACTAATATGTTTTGTGCTATGTCAACTGATGCCATGTGTAGTTTTTTATTTCTTAAACAACCATGTCAGAACTATGGAAAAATCCTTTCACTAATTCACCCTGATCAAACTTTACATTGTTGTCTTGGAATATGACTATGGTATATGATTTTCATTATAATACTTAAAAAAAACAAAAAAAAAACTACATATATTCAGTTGAGGTCAAACTAATTGTTTCCAAACACACAACAAACCAGAAACATATTAATTACTGTACATGCTCACCTCGTTCACCTCATTTTTCCACATACTGTACACTGTAAAACATGTTGGATTCCACACAATTCCTTCATGTTGTCCCAACACAAATTAAGTTAACATAATCGTTTTTTACTAATTTGAGTGGATTGAACATAAAACAATTAAGTTGTCCCCAAAAACCCAAGAATTGTACTTTCAACGTTAGTTTGAACAAGCAGCAAAAGTCATTTTTGAGTGTAAGCCACTGTGCATCTTAAAACAATGCATATTAAAAGGATAATTAACATAAAAGGGAAAATTTACTCATTATTTACTCACCCTAAAGTGGTTTCATACCTTTACAAGTTCCTTTCTTTCTTGAACAAAAAAGAAGATAATTTGAAAGGCTGTAATCATTGACTTCCATAGTAGGAAACGCAAATACTATAGAAGTCAATGGTTACAGATTTTCAAAATAAATTATATTGTGTTCAACAAAAAAGAAGTCAAAAAGGTTTGTGGCAAGTGATGGGTGAATAAATAAAGACAGTATTTTCAGTTTAAACTATCTCTCTAGTGACATCCATGCTCAAATGACCATTGATAAGGTGTATCAGTTAAATAGATAATAGACAATTAATAAATAGTTAATTAATTGTTTGCATCCCTGAACCAAACCAAAAAAAGGTTAACAACAGGCTTCTCTCAGCAGCAACTGTATAAAACACTGCACTATACAACAATGGACTGTATAACAAGAGTATTATTACCATTCTTCTTGTAGAACTGGACCTCGGCCTGATACTCTTCCTTGCCCTCCATAGCTTTCTTCACACCCTGAACAACCTGCTCACTAGTGCCTGAGCCATACAGAAAATGACAGCTGCAATTCTTCTGCATCACCTCTGTTCGTCCAAACCCTGTCAACTCACAGAATCCATCGGAACAGTACACAATGGGATAGCCACGGTGACCCTGAGCATTCCCAAGGAGGAAATTGCTGTCTGTGGGACAGAAGAGAGATAAGGATTATTAATCTTGTGAAAGACATTCGATAGTTGTACTTTATTTAATGCAGTACTGTTGCTGTATTACATTATTCTCCACACTGAGCCTAAAACAATCTCCTCTCAACCTATGTGCAATACTGAAAATAAATAGGACCTTAAGAAATATTTTTTTGAGAATTTAGTTTTCTTTTGCTGAGTGTATTTATGCAAAAGCGTATTTATTGATTGATTGATTTGCCAGTCATGCTTAGCCCTGTCATGAAACAGCATCGTTCTATGTACAAATGTTCTGCTTGGCACAATTAGTGAAACACAATGAACAACAGACAATACTGTGTCAACAATAAAACTCATGCAATATTCATAATTTACAAATCAACATCCACAATTATATATATAGTGATTTGAGTAGTTGGATTTCTTTTTCTTTTAGAAGGATTTCCGATGCAAAACCCTTGTCATCCCACTAATCTGGTATTGAGTTACGGATTGCTCTTCATCACAAAGTTACTGAAAGAAGTTGATGTGCAGACGAATTGCTTGCTTATGAAGATGTAATTGTGTTTGGATGTCACTGTACTGCCAAATGTTTTTGGACACCCCTTCACTTCATTTAATTCAGGTGTTCCCAACTTTTCCATGGCCACAAGTTTTTAAAATTAAGCATCTAGGCATGCAGACTGCTTACAAACATAAAAAAAAGAATTGTGAAAGAATTGTCCAAAGCAACTTACAATTGAGGAGGCATGAAGAGGCAATAAACACAAGAAGCGCTAATTATACAAAGGAACTATTAGTGCTCAGAGAATTGAGTGCAAGAGTAAAGACGGGGGAGTGTTTTGGAAGGACAGCTTTACATTTGATTGCATCCTTGGTTATATAATTGTTTTAGGATTGTACTTAGACCTTATGCTTGTTCACACTCAATCTCATATTATGTCATTTGTACATGGGCTAAACTTAGAGAGCTTATGCTTATTTAATTTATTTATTTACTTAGTTGTTTTTAAATGCTATTCTGAGCATGCCACACTTGAATTAACAGCTACTCTAGTCCAAATAAATCTGGAGGTTTTATGGAAGTGTTGGGACAAGTGTCAGGTGGAAGTACAAGACCACTATATAGCTTCTTATCTCTGACATGACAGTTCAGTTTAAGATTAGAGCTTAGCCTTTTCTTCAAATTAACTGTATTAAACAGTAAAGAACACTCAAATGTATTTTTTATTCATGACTTTAACTTTTTTCTATAAATAACAGTGTTGTTCAGTAAGCATCAGCAAGGTACATGTGCTCGTTTAAAAATGGATTTAAAAAAAAAAAAACAGTCTACCCTGAGAAATATTCGCTGGATTTACACTTTGACAAATAGCCCTGATCAACATTTTCCAAATTAAATGTTAAATAATAAAAGTAAGATTATCAACATTGTTTGCAGTAATGTATGTAGCTTGAAGTTTTTTCAGTTAGTCATTTGTTAGTACCAAAAGCTCAGCTTCAACTGCTATAATCACTGCGCAGGAAAGCTGTCTCTACGGCAACAAGAGGGCAGCTATTTTGGGCTGTGAGTACACTGGCGCTCTGTTACTCAGAAACATCCAGCATTGTGAGGAAAGAGGAGGAGCTGTGTCTCCAGAGGTGAAGTTAACATTACTGACACATCACCTGTCTCTAAATTATACAGTACACCTTAAACTGTTGTAAGAACTAAAGACCCCTGCCATGAGAAAGAATATCATTAGCAATACCTTCATCTTAATGCCAAAATAAAAACAAACTGTTAACTTCAAACTTCAGTTTGAAGAACATTATATAAATTAAAAAATATATATATATCCACAAGCCTTTTTGGCTGAGAGTCAATGACAGCCCATAGAACCATTTGGTAAAAAGTATGACAAACTAATAAATGGGAGTCTCAACATTCCTGATGGATTTTAAACCATTCAGTGACACAAGCAAGTTCAGTTTTCACCTTCTATCAGGACATTCATTGGCTGTTTAAAAGTACCTTTTATGAGGTTGTTTTTTTTAATTTATTTATTATATATCAATTAATTATTAATCATTGTCATTTAATTGTATAACTTTAGGCCTTTTATAAGTCCTTTTGTCAAGCTGTCACTATTTATATACCATACACTTTATACAATACTGAGTGATACATCGCAGCATCACATTAATAAACATGTATGAATGCCTGAAAAATGACTGGTGTTGTAAAATTCATAATGAAGAAACATTCGTGCAGGGTACACAAGCTAACATATCGAAGTGCTGGAAATCTGCACGTTGCTATGTGTGGTGGCACGAGAGAGATGTTATTTAACAGGAGAGATTAAGTTTGCATATAAGCTGTAGGTTGCACGCTCACTAATATGGAAAGAAAGCTCAAATGCAAGTATTGTATGTCACTTTTTGTATCTTTAGATTTGTGTTGTGTAGCTGACCATAATCTATATTTTGTGAATTATTTATGGATGATTATTATCAAATGACTGTCAATCTGTGTTTTGCTTAATGATTTTATTTTAGTATTTTGTGTCTAGACATTTTGATGCAATGTATGATCTTTAAAAACAGCCTATTAATTAATGAATTAAAAAGGTTATTCTAAGGCAAGGCTAATGCAGGGATTACAGAAAAACAAACAGCGTCGTCCCTATAGGCTTCCCCTTTTCCCATGGCACACACACAGATCTCAAAGATGTATGCAATGAGAACCTTCCTGCTACCACAAAAGAGTAGAGTCATTTCTATGATAAGACAAGAACAAACACAAAGCATATGATATCAGTGCACTGCACCTACAGGATAGAATCCAATACATTTATACATCATTTTCATTATGCCTTAAGACAAAAAAAACAAACAAACAAAAAAAAACATTTCAAGGGAGTGACATTCATAATGAAACCACCCATCCCTACTATGCACTAAAAATGTAACCTATTTATGTAAAATGCTGTTTCTCATTTTAACAGAAATGCAAGCCCCTGGGACCAAATCCACGACTTTGCCATTGCTTTCCCATGCCGTCTGAGCTGTAGAATAATTTAAGACTGGAAATTACTCAAGACTGAATCAACAAACTACATTAGGTTATCCAACCACTGTCGTATTTATGGATCAGATCAGGTAAGTAACTTTTTAGGAAACATACTAAATGATGACGGAACATATACAGTCTCATTGTACATAATTAATGTGTGTTCCAGCGCTACCGTGGCAGTATCAAAGCTCAGTGCTCCTCGAGGGGTTCATTAAACCTGATGTTTATAGCAGCTCTCAGAATTATAACACACTGACGGATTTACCAACTCATTTAGCAAGACTCTGTGACAGTAGGATGGAGTTTGACTTTCAGAAACCTGTTTGAAAAAAATATTTTTGTACATTGATTTGGCAACACTATAAAAAATTAAAATCCTTTTCCATTCATATGGGTTTGGTGTGCGTGCACTGGTGCCAGTACTTACGAGTGCCATCGAAGCGGGTGGCAATAGTGTCCAGGAAAGTGTTCTGGGGTGCCAGCAGCCCCTTCATTACTGGCATGATGCCAGGTATCCAGAGTCAGCAGATGTTTAGGAAAAAAGCCTGTATGAAGCATCAATCCTCACTACATCCCAAAGAAAGGGTGGCCAGGGCAGATGTAATGTACAACAGAGAGAGCGCATCCTCAACGATCCAATGGCCACCCAGATGAGGACTCTTTACTGTTTACTTCCTTAGCCAGCGTTTTGGAGTCCAATGGATGTCTGACACAAAAAACAAAACAAATTCTTCCTTGTCAATGCATACAGTGATGCCAACTTCCACTAGTTTTTATTCCTTTGTCTTTTCCCTCTCACCCATGCACACCTGCACAGCAGAGGAAAATCCAGAAGATGTGCATCTCTAGAACATCGTGGTTTTGTTTTTGTTCTTCAACACGGAGCCTCAGAGACAGTTACATTTGTCTTCCCCCCTCCTTCTCTATCCCTTTCTCTCTTTGCCGACACACACTCTTCATTCCCTCCAGTTCTCAGCAGCCAATGAGAACACAGATATAGCAACCATTCCTGAACAGATCCAGTGACATTCAGTTCACAGCTTCTGATTTTAATCCAGACAGACCTGAACATGCAGGTTTATTATACAATTGTTTGAAACAAACAAAAAATGGTTCTTCACATTTATAAAGATTATGATCTGTCTGTGTACATTTTATAAATGTTTAAATGTGAGCTTATGCCATAGTAACACAGCATTATTATGGTTTAGTTGATATCACTGTCAATAGCAACTAGTCAACTACACTGAAACACATATCATTCATGATATATTAAGACTTTAAATATCATAGTTTCATCAAAATTTATTAAATATAAATAATCAAATAGTGAACTATGACTATAATCAGTGTTTAAATAATCAATGCTTAAATATAATAAACCAGTTTGTTCTGGTTCTCAAATGTTATTAGCTCTAGCCATGCAATTTTGTACAAGTAACACTTCTCACAGTGAATGTGATGGCAGATGACAAAACTCACTATAAAAGTAGAAATGCTACTGCATTTGTTTCACAGACTGTAGTATAAAAATTGTTTAAACTTTAAATGTGGCTTATTGATAAAAAAATTGTGCCAATTAAAATTTTTAGAGATGTGAGATCCAGGGCATCAGTGGCCATTTATCACTCATGAAACCCGTCGAGAACATCTGTGGACAATTTTTTTGGAATCTACCACTTCTGGTTCTGATGAATATGATAGTGGTTAAAAATGAGACAGAATTAATTTTATAATTCATTCATTCATTTTCTTTTCAGCTTAGTCCCTTTATTAATCAGGGGTCACCACAGCGGAATGAACCGCCAACTTATCCAGCATATGTTTTACGCAGCGGATGCCCTTCCAGCTGCAACCCATCACTGGGAAACACCCATACACTCTCATTCACACACACTACGGACAATTTAGCTTACCCAATTCACCTATACAGCATGTCTTTGGACTGTGGGGGAAACCGGAGCACCCAGTGGAAGCCCACGTGAACACGAGGAGAAAATGTAAACTCCACACAGAAATGCCAACTGACCCAGCCGAGGCTCGAACCAGCGACCTTCTTGCTGTGAGGCGACAGCACTACCCACTGCGCCACCATTACTTTTAGAATTCATTTTAGAATTCAAGATCAATCTTTAGTCTCATCAATATATTATATCTTTCAGAGCAAACTTTTTGGCTGACGCACAATCAAAACAAAGTTCTTCCTCAATATGCATACTAAAAACGTTGGGAACTATAAATAATGCATTGTAGCTAAGATAACATAATATTGATTTTATATTTAACAAATTAATATTCAGGGTTATACTTCTATTTTGTTTAGTTTCAATGTGTTTTGGTTTTGTCCACCGTTTCCATCTATGTTTCTGCTTGTTAGTCTCCTCAGTTTTTAGGTGGTCAACAACAGATTTTGTTGATTAATTTCTGTTGCAGTAAATCTCCTTTTTTCTCTAATTGTATTTGTCAGTTAGTTTGCAATATTTGTGCTATGCATACTTCAGTGATCATGTGTGTTTGTCTTTGTCTATTTATTATTTTTGGGAATGTTTTTTCACACCAAAAAAGTTAAATTAGGAACATATTAGAATGTATTATATAACTATTAAGATGGTATTATACATTATTATACTCTCATAATCTGTTGTTAATATAGACTTCATAGAAAGGCTAGATATTAAAGTGTTAAAAACCAAACATACTTTTCTCTTTCTATACAATATACTGAATTCTGATGTGAAATATCTGTTATCTCTGAAAATCCTTTTTTTTTGTGTGTGTGTTTCAATGCCCCCCACTGACTGAAGTAGCACCCCTTATATTGACTTCAAAACTGCCTATGGATGAGTCAGCAACAGTAATGTGTTTTCTCTATTTAATGTAAAACTATGGGTACACTCATCCATCATGTTTTATAAAATAATTCTGTTAAACAATTAAAATAAAATTTTATTGTAGTATATTATTATTATTGTAGTATAATATTATTGTAGTTTGTTCTCTATTAGAATCTGGGCTTTATTTTTCAGCTGATTTTATCTAGTGAAATACAAATTATAGGACTATAATAAACACTTCATCCTGAGGAAGCAACAATATAAAGTGATAAAAGAGTTTGAAAAGATATTCAGTGGAAAACCGACTAGAAAAGAAAGAAAATGATTTCAATTAAAGACCATGCAGTCCTGTAGTTTAAGCCATTAAATTAAACTTTTTCTCGTTGTGAGAAAAATCCTCCATCTGTTCATTTTAGGCAAAGATCTTAATTTCTCTAAGGATCTGAGTATCTCACTCACAGTAGGAAATGTGCGAAAGATAGATTGAATCTGAAACCCCTGGAATGACTTTTCACAGTATCTGTTGACAGATGAAGTCTTATAAATCCTCGGTGGGTCAGTAAAGGATAGCCAGACTGTGTGTTCAGGACATTCAAACCCTCCCTCATTCATACCAACAGATGGACCATATGCAAAATGGGAAACTTCATTATAAAATAAATTACATAATTGATGATTTAGAGCAGTTTGGGCAGCACAAGGGATATCTACTTGATATTTGAAAGGTGGGTTTAATCTGGCTGATCAGTCAATGTATACAAAGGAGAAACAGACTAACATAAACATTTTTCTAAATATTTTGTTTTGGGAAGTGTTCCTGATTGTGGTTTGCCTAATTAATGCAGCTTATTAAACCCTTAAAGGATTTGAATTTTCACAATTTTTAATATCTATTATACGTTCTGTGAGTTTTGTGAATTAGTACACATCATTAGGCTGTGAGGAGATATACACTGTAAAAAATGCTGGGTGCCACACAATCAATTTGTGTTGGGACAACATGAAGGAATTCCGTTAACTTATTAGTTTTTACAAATTTAAGTGGATTGAACATAAAACAATGAAGTTGTCCCCCCAAAAACCTCAAGAATTGTGTTGTTTCAGCTCAATTTAAATAAGTAGTTTGAACAAAGGTCATTTTTTAAGTGTAGGATGTATCGTCAACATAATGAAAACTACCTTTTTTTATGATATCTCATAGGGCTAGCATCTAAAACACGAAAAGCAGAAGTACAAGTATTGAACCTTGAGGTACTCCATAATGAAATTTTGATCCATACATTTCTAAATTTCTCTTCTTTTTTTCTGCATTTATTGCCACAATTTTATAAATGTCAGATAGTTATGATTTGAACCACGCAAACAAAAATGAATGCTGCGGTGAATAATATCAAATGTAGCACTAAGGTCCAATAATAGCTACTAAACAATATATATACAGAAATGTTTTTAGGGCTTTATTAAAGAATACATTTGGGACCATCCAAGTTTGTTGTCTCTGTGATTTATGGCTACTGACACACTGAAAATGTCATTTGAATGCTTCATTCAGACTGAAATCTCACTTAAGAGAGAGAGGTGCATTGTAAAGTCCAGTTCGAAAGAAAACCAAACAGCAGTAGCAAATAGTAAACTACATTAAATAAAATCTGTAAATGTCACTTTAGGAAATGTTCTAAAAAATACCTTTGTTAAAGGAAGTTTTGTGATTGAAATCAGTAATTATATAAACATCTGAAATATCTTTTTTTAAAATGATGACATTCTAATGTAGTCAAATAAAAAAATGAAGTGCTTCAATTATAGGATGAATATTTTAGTCTGCAACCTAGTGTCGAGACTCAAATATACTCCCATCCACTGGTAAAAAAAACACACCAAAAAAAGCACGTTTAGCTGTTTCTTATAGTGGTAATTTTAGCCAGGGTCATTTTTTTTTTCTAAATCAGCATTTCATCTAATAACAGAATTCAACTAGAATCAAGCAACCATCAGAAATAGGGCACTGCTAAAAATATTAACCCACATACAGTGAAGAACAGAGGACAGACCTCAGCCAGCAGAAGAACAAGGGCACAAAACCTACTGAACGCTTCTCAAGGATTCTGTGCAGAACGAGAATCTACATATCTAATAACATTTTCTGCTGCCCCAATACAGAAATAGCCTTCTAGAAGACAGAAAATAAAAAAAGCTCTTTCAAATTTAAAGGTATGGTAGCTGCAGGTAACTCATAGAAGAAGATGTCTTCTAGTTCTTTTTTCTTTTTTATCATAAAGCTTTTTATTAAAGGTGTCAAAGAATTAAAATCTAGATAAACCTAAGCATAAATGAGTGATAAGTGTTCAGTACATGGAATTGACATACCACGAGCCTCAAAAAACATTGTTTCCTCATTCTCATGTAAATCCCGGGAGTGTAAAATCCCAGTGGAAAACAGGCCAATCAGAACAAAACACAAACTCTGAAGATCTAACCAACACGAGTCATTAATATGCATGCAAGAGGTAGCATTTGACTGGCCACAACATTTCCTAGTAAGAATACAACAATATATTTTTCTTTGTTTTTAAGTATATCTAAGCTTGTATTAAACATCCTTTATGTCTCGAGGACTCTCACTTTGGAAACGAGACAGGCAGAGAGAATAAAAAGGCAGCAATTATTTGAAACATGCAGTTTTTCAGTGCCACCCTGAAGAGCCATGGTGTCTGTTTAAATGCATATTTTGTTCATATTGTGATTTTTACAACATGTTTGTAATGATGCAACAAACACATATAAACTTCCCTATAACTTCAGTTGAAAAGATAGTTAACAATCCATCTACTCGAACTTCCAGGCATCCGCTTCTTAAAACATTTTTTTACCATTTAAGTATGATTATTTTGCACATGTGTATTTCGAAGTACATCATGCTGTGTGTGTGTGTGTGTGTGTGTGTGTGTGTGTGTGTGTGTG
>CAIGQV010017103.1:2047546-2105327 GCA_903798115.1 Danio jaintianensis | reverse complement strand
ACAACACACATACAAGTATCCCACATTGGTGTATGTCACATATTTTTTATCTATTCAGTAGCACAGTAAAAGAGACTATCACAACCCTAAATAAACCTAAACACTTAAAACAAACATTATAAATGCTAATTTTGTAATCAACACAAAATCAATAAAATGTACAAATTTTCTGAAAAAAAAAGAGAAAAAAGTATAAAACAAAGTTAAAGTTTTGTGGCATTCACTATAAATGTCAAACCCAAACGAATGTATTTAAAGCCAAACTGAAACTAGTGGAGAGATTAAAAAAAATGCACTGTACAAATGGATACATACTTGAATCTTTATCAAAATGTTTTGCTTGCTTATTATAACTGCATTATATACAGTAAGTTGTAGTATGTTTCAGATGATGAAAATAAATACTTATATTTACAAAATATAGTACTAAAATACCTAAAAGTACCTTTTTTTTTAAACTAAAAATAGGGGTGGAATAACACAAATCCTTTTTGGGGGGGGGGGTTGCAGACCAAGTATAGAATGCAAATTATTATTACAAAGTCACAGAAGGACTGGAACTCTTACAGTGTGAGATGGTTGAAGCCCACTGTTCGCAGAGTGAAGGCCCGTGCGAGGAGACGTACATGAGTAAACAGCACTCCGATAGCATCTTCAAAATTAGTAAGTTTCTGCAGAACTGGAGATGATTCAATCAACTGCCTGTCTGTCAGGGGCTCCTGTACCTACACATATAGCAGAACATAGAGTGTGTACTTTTATGCATAAAATAAACATAACTATTATATTAGCACTATTAAGTTTAGTAACAGGATTTTCTTTTTTAAAACAATAAAATAAACAGCTGAAATGTCAGTAATTTATATTTAAAAAAAAAGGTTGAAATTATCATTATTTACTCACCCTCAAGTCATTTTAAACCCATGAGATGTTCATCTTTGAACCACAAATCCACTTATACACTTCTTGCAACATATTTTTAATATTTCCTTCATCCTTTTTGTCAATTCATTCATAATCACATTGTATAATGAACAGTTTAAATTATTTTATACAATATTTTATTTAAATATAAATACTGCTTAACTTGCATACAGTTGAAGGCCATATTATTAGTCCTCCTATGAAAGTAGTTATTATTTTTTTAATATTTCCTAATTGCCGTTTAACAGAAAGAAGTTTTTTTTTCAACATTTTTAGCTTTAATAACTAAATTAAAATAACTAGGTTAATTAGGTTAACTAGGCACGTTAAGTTAATTTGGTAAATCAAAACGAGATGGCTCACACAAAACTGAAAATTCTGTCATTAACTCTCCCTTCACTTGTTTCAAACCTGTTTGACTTTGTTTATTCTGTTGAACACAAAAGAAGAGATTTTGAAGAAAGCTGGAAATCTGTAAAGATATTTAGTTTTTCCTACTATGAAAGTCAATGGTTACTGGTTTTCAGCTTTCTTCAAAATATCTTCTTTATGGTTTAACGGAATAAAGAAATTCATGAAGGTTTAGAAGGGTAAGTAATTTTTTGGGGGGTAAACTAACCCTTTAATAGGGGCTAATAATATTGACCTTCAAAATATATAATAATATATAAATATATAAAAATAAATATTTTTAAATTATTTCATTTCAATCAAACAAAAATGAATAATACTTTCTCCGGAAGAATGTGATGATTTTCTTTGCTCTGTTAAACATCACTTGAGAAATACAAAAAAATAATAATAATTAAAAACTTTAGTTGTACATAAAGAACACTAAATATGGTAAACAACACTAAATATGCTAAACATGCTTGATGTGATAAAAGCATATATTAATAATTTCTCTGTACTTTCTGAAGCTTGAAAATGTTGGTTGCATGGACAAACATTAGGAGATATTAATAAAACTCATTTGGCTCACAAAGTAGAACAAAATTCTTACAGGTTTAAAGCAACAAAAGGGTGAGTAAATGATAACTGAATTTTATCTATGGTTAAACACAAAACTTGACAAAGCCATTTTGAACTGCAAATCAAAAATACATTTGCATTTCTAATCATTATATAAAACACAAATAGTTTGTAGCACAAATAGTTTTACCATTAACTGCGCTTCATCATTAATCTTCTAGATAATTATTAAGTGACTAACAAATGAGTATGTACATGTCTGTCTTCCACAGGTACATGACAAAAATTTGAAGTCCTATGTGCACACACCTGTAAAGGATGAGGTGGGTAGTTGAGCCAAACTTCCCTCAGGTCCTGCAGGACAAAGACAGAGGAAAAAAAATCTACATAAACAACATCACAGTCTAGTTGAGGAGAATGAGAGAACACTAAGGAATCAGAAATTAGATAACTTCACTTCAATCCACAACCTTTCGGCAACAAGTATCATTTGTAGTTTTTCTGGTTAATTACTGTGTTTTTTTTAAATTTTAAATTAGACTTTGAATTGCTGATTTACTCTGAGAACCTACTGAATAACACTTTATGTTGTACATCACACCAAAATCATAATTAGAAAACCATTTTAGGCTGCGTGTCCACCCAAGCAATTTTTTTGAGCGGAGCTTTTGTTTTCTGTTGTTGTCAATGGTAGCGCCTCGTTTTTTGAGAGGGCATTTTGCGGTCACCACTGAGTGATCAATAATTTTCTTCTGTCGTTGCAAGTTGAAAAATCCATATCCATCAGTGTCACTTTTGAGCTAGCCGTCCAATCACAGTGGAGGAGGGGCGGGACAATACCACGCAAGTGTCAACAAATAATCTGCTAAAGATTTTCAACTTGTAACGGTACACCCCACTCCATATCAAAGCATCCGGCAGGAAAAAACACTGCACTGCAAAAACACACACAGATAAGCGTTTTTACACATTTTTTTTACACATTTTACACGTGCAAGAAGAGTGTAAGCAGCGCATGTTTTTTTTGGCGTCCATGTTAACAGATTAGAGCTTTCATACCGCACGCAGAAGCAGCACGGAGTGTAAGCAGAGCTCAATTAAAGTGAAATGCATTGACAATGACCAAAAATACATTGAATGACATTAAAAAAGCAGCAATTTTACCCAACAAATGCATTGATAATATCCACAGATTTTTATATAGCGAATCAAATGAACTTAAATGATAAAAAATACAACAAATATTTGTTTGGGCCTGAACTACAAACCCAAATTTAAAACAACTTATAGTATCTGTTTTGCTTAAGCTGCACACTAGTTTGATTATTAAAACTATATTTGTATGAACATTAGGCTATTATAACTATACATCATGTTGACAATAAAAATAAATAAATAAATAAATAAAATAAAAAAAATATATAAAAAAAATCACATGATATCAGACAATTGTCTTCTGAGTGCACCTGAAATGACATAAATGACACTTTTCTCATAGAGCTTGAGAAGCATACAGTTATTTATGATTACACAACAAATTTATATAATTAGTAAAATAAAGACTTGCAGGTTTTAAGGAAATAGCATGGGAAGAAGTTGGTGCAGCCCTTGATGCAGATGAAAAGTCAGACAGACAGACAGATAGATAAAGAGAAAAAATAAAAATAAAAATAAATAGACAGATCTGTGCAACAGCCACTGATCAGGTGCTACAGACAGTGCTACCTGTGTGAAAGACAAATGCCTGTGCTCTGCATCTGCTCTCCCTAGGCGATGCGCATGCACTGCTTCTGCTCCGCTTGCGTGTGATGTGAAAGTGGTGCTAGGGTTGAACTATCCCTTATTGCTTATGCATTAGCGATCCTATTGCAGACTCCTGATCTATGATATTCCATGTGATGCCAAGTATTTATATGTAGTTTTAAAAATTAATTTTATGAGCTTTCACGTAAAAAAAAAATAATAATAATAATCAATAAAATAAAAAAACATTTTTTAAACCATTTTTTATTTCTTTAAGAATGAACATATTCATTTTTAAATGTAATATTGGTTCACGTTAGGCATGGGATGATAACTCGTTTCAAGGTTACATGTATTTTAGGGCAACAGTATCATCCACATCAAAAGCTACTGGTCAGCCCACGATTCAGCAAACATTTGAAAAACAAATCTCTTATGCAACAACATCCAAGCATGCTATAGACCTGAACAGTGCAGTGGCTTTTATATGCAAAGAAAAGAAAGATATCCAAAGATGCCTTTTAAGTTTGTAAAGAAATCTTTGTTTTTGAAACTAAAATGAAGATAGCAGAAGTCAATGATTTATTTGAATTATTTAGCCTGACATGTTTACTGTTCCAAAATATTTGAAATGTTTCTTAAAATAAAATATATTGTGTTCAATGGGGAAAACAAAGTTTTTTTTTACCCAAATATTAAAAAAGAACTTATTTTAGAGCAGTAATCACAATACCGTGACATTTTTATCCAAGGTTTTCACACTGTCAGAATCTTATACCAGCCCATGCCTAGTTCACGTCACTTCTTCATATTATGTTTATAGTGTCTAACAGGCCCAAGGTTACAGATACAAAAACACAATACACATGAACATAAATCTCACCTCAGTGTTAAACAGCAGTCTTCCAAAGAGATCCTTGGCTTCCTCTAAACCCCCTTCTAGGTAAACAGCCCCTAAAACACACACACAACAAATCAATTTTAAACAAATTCAGTACCATTCAATGGTTTAGTAAAGGAGTCGGCAAGTAAGTTTGGCATCAGTCCAAAAAAAAAAAATATTTAAATTGCCATTAGATAGTTAGGCCAAAACAAATCCAAGGATAATAGAAAAAAAATAATTGAGAAAAAATGTAACTTGAACTGCCTTTGTCATACTGGTATGTTGTTGTTGTTGTTTTTTTTTTAAATAAATTGTAGTGAGCTCAGTGTTAAATCCTAACAGAAAATTCATTAACAAAAAGTCACATTTGTCATTCAGTGTCACTAGGAATTATTTTATTCCTTTTCGAATTTTGAGTTCACCTTTAAACTAATCAAAATGACAGTAAAGGTTGGCTTTGATCTTATTCATCAGGCCTCACACACCACAGCATCTTGGTGGCTTGATTAAAGTGATGACATTCATGGTGAAATAATCATTGTAAATTGAACAGTCACAGCACAGATTACGGCTTGGGTTGTACTAAAAAACTTCATGTTAAGTCAAGGCTGTTTTGAAGACATTCAGATGTTGAGCACACACCTACGGCTGTATTTATTTTTTACTTTTTAATGTATACATTTATTAGTACAAACCCCAATGTATATTGTAATGTATGTTAAGTGTATGGAGAGATGCATTAAATGAAACAAAGAGACAGACTTTAAGAGAAAGAACTAACCTATCAGGGCTTCAAAACAGTTTGCCATGGCATGCCGGAGATCTGACTCTCTGCACAGATCAGGGCCGTGGGCATATAACATAAACCGATCCAGCTCCAATTTCTGAGGATCCAAAACAATTATAATTAATAAAAAAAGATTGAAACTCAAACAAATACATTAACATAAAGAAATGATGAGCTAAACAACACATCCATCTTACATTGGAAGGCAAACAAACAGTGTATGTGGATGGATGTGTCATGTTCTTGTAATCTGATGTGTTAAAATACAGGTGAATACTGTTCCCAGTCAATTCATCACAATTCATTAAAGGTTTCATAGAATGAAAAACTGTATATATATATGTAGGCATAACAGAATAATAAGAGCTCAGTACATGATAATGACATCAAAACTCCATTATTTCCTCGTTCTCATGTAAATCCCAGGAGTGTAAAATCACGTGCAACCTCTAAATGGCCAATCAAACACTGAACGTTTCCTAGTGAGAATACAACAACATATTTTTTATTTTCTAAATTTAACACAGCTTATTATATTTCCTATGTATGTCGGACTACAGCTGCACAATAAATTGACAAAAAAAATCACATTTGCGATTTAGCAAAAGGTGCGTTTGTCTTGGACATCTTGTGACGAAAGTACAGTGATGTGATGTGATAAAAAGTAAATCTCCTCCAAAGGGCAGAGACAGAAACTCTTAAAGATTTTGGTGAATAAACAGAAGATTTAACCACTTTCATTGATTTAATGAGATTTATAAACACAACAACATATGGTTTATCTGAGTTTTTCTTATTACAATTTTCCTTATAATAAAGCAGAGCCTTTAATGATGCAATTTTTTTTTCTGTACTTGCCTTAGCCACATACCTTAGATATCAGAGAACAATTTAAACAATGCATCTGCATTGTATGGCAAGATTACTCTTTTGCATTACGTTATCTGAAATATTTAAATATGCAAAGAAGATTCTATCAATTTAAACATTTTTTGCATACATTTCTAGAATACTGGATAAAACCAGTTCTGACATAATAGAGTTAAAGATTTTTTTAAAAAGCTAAAAAATGACTTTCTAAAATAAAAAAAATAAAAAATAAAAAAGTAATCAAATATACTGTCAAAAGCTAGAAATGTTTTTCTATTTTTGTCAACAAAATGATATTTAAATTGAATGCATATGAAAACACCCTCTAGAATCCTTCAGAATACAGATGGAAATAGAGCTGGTTATGTTTTCCTTTAAGAATGACTGAAGTGGAGATTCTAATTTCCACATCTTGATAAAAGAGTCTTTTAAAGACTACTGAAATTTCTATCTGTAACTGAAATCTATAAACACATTGAAGCGTTTGTTTTAATGCACGTAATCTATTTGCATTTTGGATTTGTTCTTTCTACTAACCTGAACTAAGGTGTTATGGAGAAACTTTCTTGTAGTGTCAGGTGTTAAGAGTATGCATGGCAAAAGATGTGCTAATCCCTTCAAATTCATTCAAAGAGATACAAATGTTTACAAAAAAGTTTAACTCAGTTTAAAGTTTGCTGCATGAGCCTGGGCAATTAATCTTTTTTTATGTAACTTTTTCTGCTTTATGTTTTCTCTTTCTTATCAAGGAATGAGTAAAGCCCCACTCACATTACACAATTTTTATTGTCAGGTAGGATAATCAATATGCCAGATTATGTGATTTTGATTAGACAAAATCTTGACATGTCATGATTAACAAACATCCCAGACTGCATGTTGTTTCTCAGTAAGTCATTGTTTGATGTCTACGATGCTTATTCTGTCATCAAGAAGCCGCATAAATTATAATTGTCTCAGTAATTGTCTATAAAGGTTTTCCCCACAGACGGCAGTTTTCTCACAATTATTAAGAAGCACTTATGGAGCTCCAGAGTTTCCCAACAATGGCTGTAATCAATGCCGTGAAAGCCAGTTACCTTAAAAGATACACTCATATAACATTACGCCACATTTTAATTGAGAACAATGTGTGATTTGTTACTTTACATGCTAATTCCTGTATTTACTCGCCAGGCTACAGAATTGCCTCCACTTTCGATCGCCAACATTTATCTTTTTATTCTGTCACAGTCCACTGATTGCACATCATGGAGGCAAGTGTAATGTTGCAAGAACTCCAGAAAGCTTTCTTCCATGTCATGAAATCAGCACATTCCTTACGTTTAGCCATTTTAAAAGCAGTGTACTGAAGAGATTATGTGTTCATAATCTCCAAAAATCATAATGGACGACGGGGAAAAAAATTAAACATGCTACAATTTCTGCGATGACAGACACTGCATTGATTGTCATGCTGTATACCACACTACACGAGAAGAAATGATTGAATCTTGCATCTTGACGCCTGTCTGTCATTTCTGAATGCCCACGACACCCTACGTCAAGGAAATCATGCCAAAATCATGTAATCTGAATGGGGCTTAAGTGGCAATCATATAAATCACTTAGGTTCTATATGAAGAGTTCAGATCCAAAAAGTGCAATCTAAAATTGCAAATAATATGTTCTGTTCATTCCCTGAAGTGAAATAACTGATTATAAACTTAGGAGGCTGAGAAAAATGTTCATTTTGAAAGAAAATTTCAGACTGCACTTAGAGGTTTTTGCATCTGAACGCTTCATATACACTACAAGTATTAGTGCTCAATTATTCATTATGGCCCAGATCCATTTTTTTATTTGGCTATTCACATTTTTTTTTATGTGATAAAACGTGACATCAGATTACAGTATAAACCGATCAGTGACCCGAAAAAAAGATAACAGGACTACATGCAGCATATTTTCAGAAGGATGTAAACACAATTATTTGCAACTTGACCAAAGCTTTTGATTGTTATACTGTGAGTGGTTTAACGGTAATACTTATTATTACTCTTTCTTTCCAAAGCACAGAGAACATTTAGGTAAACAGTCACCTTGGCAAGCATGGCAAGATGCTGATTCTGAACGATTGCTGTGCGATATGTGGCAAGTCCTCCCTCCTCTAGGCTTGGAAATAGGTGGTAGAGATGCACACTGGAAAAGAAAGACAACAATAAGCTAATGAACAAACCAACAACCACAACAACAACAAAAAAACCTGTCTGTATGAAAGAAGAAATACAACTCTGAAATAAGAAGAAAACTTCAAAAGGAAACTCTTCGTGTTCTGCATAAAGACATATTTAAAGCAAAGGTAACAGGAGGTCAGAGGTCTCACCTGGTCAGGAACTCAACAACTGCATCACCAAGAAACTCCAAGCGCTCATTATGATTGATCCTGTTTAACAGATAGAAGTCGCGAAACTTTACAAAATACAGGTCTGTTGTACAAATTGGAAAACAAATACATTTTTATTTCATTAATGAACACCAAGGTGCACATTTATTTACAACCTGAGTGCAAACCTTTTTTTTTTTGGTGTTATGTAATGTTTAAACACTTTACAATAAGGTTTCATTAGTAAATGTTAACATGAATTACTAATGAACAATGCTTGTACAGTATTTATTATAAACAGTTTAACATTTACTAATGCAGTATTAAGATCCAAATTCATGCTTTTTAACCTTAACGCACTATGCATTAGTTAACATGATTAACTAACCATGAACAACTTTATTTCATTGACTAACATTAACAAAGATGAACGAATACTGAATTGTTCATTGTTTGTTTATATTAGTAAATACATTAATACAACCATATTATAATGATTCCAAAGTATGCAGTAAAAATAAACAATGAAAAGGCATAGTTGTTAGTTTAGAGGCTCATATTTTAGAAACAAAATTTATAGGAAGACAGCATTAAACAAATAAAGCAATGTGATTTACTAAGGATTTCTGCTATACATACACTGATACTTCAAACTGTCATTATTTTACAATCCTAAAAAGCATGCCATAACCTATTTTGAACATAACATAGCTATAATAGTTGCTGTTAGCAGGAGAAACACAGAGAGCAAAGAGTGTGTAGTAAAACAGAGAGGAATTTCTGCTGTTATGGGATTGCTGTCAATGTACTCAATTTAGTACATATGGCACCAAATGTTCAGTCACAAACAAACAACTTCATTAATATAATGACAAACCACTAACCTGGAAGGTGATGGGTCATCCTGACCCAGTCGTGACATTATATTGATCAAGGTGTTAATTCCTAATGAAAAAAGGACAAAACAGTGAGTAATTTACACAACTTACTTAAAAAACAAAAACAAAAAAAAAATACATTTACAAAAATATTTGCTAACCTTTTTTCCTCATGTACATATGATGCACTTTCCGGTCTCCATATTTAGGCTGACGTATCCCACAGTTGGACAAAGAGTTGCGAGCATGGTCAGGATTCATCCCAAAATTAAGATGATGACTAGGGTGAGTCATTGCCAACTGAATAAGTAAGAAACACAAAGCAAGAACTAAAATATACTGTACTGTATGGTGCTATGAAAACCATTACAATGACTCTAAGCAATGTTGTATTTTAAGAAATACTTGTACCAACTCTGAACTGGCCACACAACATTAGTGCAGTGTCCAGAGACTTATACTCACTTTCAGAGCCTTTCTTATACTCACTGCTGAAAATTGTGCTAATTTAAATAACCGATATAAATGTTATCTAGCAGGCTTACAAAGACAAGGATGAAAAAATTGCAATCAAATTTGTGATTTTGAAATTTCAATACATTTTAATAGTTTATGATGAGTTTTTCCTATTGTCATGAGGGTGGTCTTGATAGATTCCTTAAATCATGCAGTGAATATTGATGGCAATTAGGTCATAAATAGATAGACTTCCTGTCCGTCATTTTTATATGCTTTGATATGACATTTTTTGGGAATTTTGACCTCAGATCAGAATAAATCATCTTCACACCATTTAAAAAACAGTTTTTGTATAACTCAAATTCGATGACATGATGTTAAATGGATCTCTGGTTTATTTCTGCAACTCTATGGCATGCACACACACTCACATCGTTAGCCCAAATTGAACAATAACAGCTGCTTTCAGGTTAAATATATGAGAAAATATAAACATTATTCACAGCAAACAACCACAAACAATTCAGTATTCATTTGGATTTTCACTTATGAAATGTTCTACTTTTAAAGTGAGTTTTTCCACTTTTTTTATGTTACAGCCTTATTCCAAAATGGATTAAATTCATTTATTTCCTCAAAATTCTACACACAATACCCCATAATGACAATGTGAATTTTTTTTTAATTGTTGCAAGTTTATTAAAAATAAAAAAACTTAAAAATCACACGTACATAAGTATTCACAGCCTTTGCCGTGAAGCTCTAAATTGAGCTCAGGTACATTCTGTTTCCACTGATCATTCTTGAGATGTTTCAGCAGCTTAATTGCAGTTCACCTGTGGTAAATTCAGTTGACTGGACATGATTTGAAAAGGCATACACATTTCTATATAAGGTCCCAGGGCTGACAGTGCATATCAAAGCACAAACCAAGCATGAAGACAAAGGAATTGTCTGTAGACCTCCGAGACAGGATTGTCTCGAGGCACAAGGCTGGGGAAGGTTACAGAAAAATATCTGCTGCTCTGAAAGTTCCAATGAGCACAGTGGCCTCCATCATCCGTAAGTGGAAGATGTTTGGAACCACCAGGACTCTTCCTAGAGCTGGCCAGCCACCTAAGCTGAGTGATCGGGGGAGAAGGGCCTTAGTCAGGGAGGTGATCAGTTACCCGATGGTCACTCTGTCTGAGCGAGAACCTTACAGAAGGACAAACATCTGTGCAGCAATCCACCAATCAGGCCTGTATGGAAGGCCAGACGGAAGCCACTCCTTAGTAAAGGGCACATAGCAGCCCGCCTGGAATTTGCCAAAAGGCATCTGAAACAAAATTCTCTGGTCTGATGAGACTAAAATTGAACTCTTTGGAGTGAATGCCAGGCGTTACGTTTGGAGAAAACCAGGCACCGCTCATCACCAGGCTAATACCATCCCTACAGTGAAGCATGGTGGTGGCAGCATCATGCTGTTGGGATGTTTTTCAGCAGCAGGAACTGGAAGACTAGTCAGGATAGAGGGAAAGATGAATGCAGCTATGTACAGAGACATCCTGAATGAAAACCTGCTTCAGAGTACTCTTGACCTCAGACTGGGGCGACGGTTCATCTTCCAGCAGGACAATGATCCAAAGCACACCGCCAAATTATCAATGGAGTGGCTTCACAACAACTCGGTGAATGTCCTTGAGTGGCCCAGCCAGAGCCCATCTCTGGAAAAATCTGAAAATGGCTTTACACCGTCGCTTCCCATCCAACCTGATAGAGCTTGAGAGGTACTGCAAAGAGGAATGGGCAAAAATTCCCAAAGACAGGTGTGCCAAGATTGTGGCATCATATTCAAAAAGACTTGAGGCTGTAATTGCTGCCAAAGGTGCATCAACAAAGTATTGAGCAAAGGCTGTGAATACTTAAGTACATGTGCTTTTTCAGGTTTTTTATTTTTAATAAATTTGCAACAATTAAAAAAAATCTTTTTTCACATTATCATTATGGGGTATTGTGTGTAGAATTTTGAGGAAATAAATGAATTTAATCCATTTTGGAATAAGGCTGTAACATAAAAAAATGTGAAAAAAGTGAAGCGCTATGAATACTTTCCGAATGCACTGTATATTCTCCTGGATTTTGAATTAAGTGTGGTGGTGTTTGTATCTGATTTTTATTTAACACATAGACAATTTTTTACACATAGCTAGGCCTGTATATAATCTTTATTGGTGCTGTCAAATAAATTATCACGTTCAAAATGTTTGTACACCTGGATCTTGACCTTTAAAAGTCAACTTAATTTTGGATCAACACTGAACAGTGCAGATGTCACGATGGTCAGAGGAACAGAGATATACCTTTAATTATATCGGATTGCTCCATAAATAACCCACAAAGATCATGTTTTTACATTATACCATGGTGGCTTTCAACATGAGATAAAGCAGTGATAGCTGGGAGAGTTACTTTTGTTTACTGTGATTGATTTTCTGATTTACTAATTTTGTGTTACCTGCAGCAAGCATCGTTCCTTAAACATGTAACCAATCAGCTTGTCCAAATGCATCAGGCACTGGTGATAGCGGATGTGATGGGTGAGAACAGGAAGCATCATAGCATGCTGCAAAAAAAGAACAAATCCCCTGCTTTACAGAAGATAAATCTGTGGTGAACCACTTGTGATTCACAAAATTATAAGCCAGGTGGTGGTGGTTTATACTAAAGCTCAACACACACAGTTGCTTGGGCAGCAGATCAGACTATTCTTGAAATGTATGTATTGAATGCGTGTATGTTCATGTACCTGGCAGACGTCAGAGCGAATGCCAGTCTTCCAGAAACCCTGACTGCTGAGCTCCACTGTGACCTCCCTTCTCATCGTATTCTTCTGCCTGATCTTCTGGAGAGCTTCCTGTAAATGAGAACCATTACAAAATTGTACCCAGGTTCCCACGCTTTCATGAACAGCAGATTCAATCACTTTTTAAAGCACCATTGATTATAAATCAAGTACCTTTGCAATTCATACCCCGGCATATGTAGCGCCATGAAAGTCTTTATTGTACTAAACATTTCACTTAAAATTTACATTAAAAATGTTCACCGTTTTAGACAGTCATGTTCAAAGAACTTTAATAAAATGTGTTGAATTCAATACTGGTGATATATATACAAATGCAATTTCTGAAATATTGATAAAATGTGCATTATATGTCAGTATTATTGTACAAGATTGAAATTTAAGAGTTTTAATTTAAGAATTTGTTGTAGAACTGTTGAAATAAAACTATAAACAAAATTCATTTAAAATTTCTTTCAAGCACATTTAAGGATCTAAGTTTGTTTTTAAGTACTTTCCAGGCCTTGAATTCATATGTCTGAAATTCAAGTACTTTTAAGAAGCATGGGACGCCTGAATGTACATACACTCGATTCTCACCATGATGTGTACCAGACTCTTGTTACCTTTAACAACATGCCCTTACGTCCATTGCCATATTTATTATTTTACCACTTGTGCAGACACTTACTTCTCTTTGCATTAACTTCTGTTTGTCAATTTGTTTAACCTTTGGGCTGTTGGCCAGCAGGTGCCGCAATTTTACGTAACTCTTCCACAACTTTTGATACCTGAAACGAAAACATTTTTTACAATACTGTATTTAAACTATAGACATATGCCAATATTTAATGTACAACATGCACAATATTGATATCATGAATACTGTGAATAATTATCTATTATTTAAGCTTTAAGAGTGTCTTTTAAGAATATTCAGATTGTTGTATTGAGTGGTTGTTCATCACAGAACCAAATGACTAAAGACTTAAGAGATATATCTTTACATTATCATTTTCATCTTAATCTGGACAAATACAAAAGCCTTTATTAATCGTACGATGTTAATTTCTCAGGTCAATGCCTGATAAAGCATAGTAATCTCTAACATGTATTATTTATTCTAAACATGAATATACAATAAAGCAATACACTATGTATTTTTTGGTTATAAGGTTATATTATCTGTTAAATTATAATTCTTTTTGCAGCTTCAGTCAATACCATGATAATACTGTATATCATGAGAAAAGCTTCAGCAATAATCACAACAAGAACATTTGATAGCGGCAGAAGCCTAAACTACTATTCTATTATCATTTTTTAACATTACAATCATTATCAAGATATCTTTAAAGGTTTAACTATTAATCAAAACTAAATGGAAACTGATACAGCACAATGAAATTACATCCTCACAAGAGCTAAGTGTTAGAGTAGGCTGTTCATATAAACAATAGCAGCTAATGATCCAGTGTTTTCTGGCACTTGAAAAGGCTCAGAAGATAAATATTCACCAGATTAGTCAGTCACACAATTTCAGTTTAAATGTGAATCAAATAAGTTTAGACTCATATCCCTAATTATAAGAACTACTGCATATAACTCATCAGATGTTTCTTTAGCAAGGTAACAAGTAGAGAAATGGTGAATGCAGTCACACTTACTGCGGGTCTCCAGCGTAGCTAAGCTGAGCAGGTCTGATACCAAAATGCACAATTATGGGGAAAGTAATGACACTGGAGTTGAACTGCTCGCGGTCTAACTGGTCAATCCTCACAGAGCTGGGTTTCTGTGTAAATGTAGCCACACACGTACACGCGCGCGCACGCACGCACACACACACACACACAAGCACACATGTATAAAAGCTGTCACATTTTGATGACATGACAGCAGTCTAGAATAGTGGGGATCCTCAAGGAAAAACTCCATTCCTTTCTCCACAGGAAAACAGATTTTTAATGGTAACATGAACTTCTAAAACCTGTTTTAATTTCCCAAGGTTGTCAGTTGTTTGTATATGTCATCTATTGTCATCTGTTATTTTTAAAATTAAAAAAAAATTGTTTAACTCACTATTTTAACAGTTGTATTGAGGGTTTGATTCAAAACTTAAAAATATAAAAAATGTAATTTGTGTTGTACAGAAAAAAAAATCCATCTGTTTCCAGTATTTTAAATGCCTGTGATCATTGTATGATCATACACATGATCTCTTTACAGCAATTTATCTGTATTTTTCCAGAAAAGTCTGTATGTGTGAAAGGGGCTAATGTTTTGTGTTTAAATGGTTGCCCTAATTCTCTCCATTGACACCAAAAATATATTTAAAAAAAACTATCAAACAAAAGGAAAAGGTTTAGCTAATAATGTATAAAGACTCACAAAGACTGATCTGTCAGGTTTTATCCTTATTAAACATCATTTCCTCACATTAAAACAGTTATCTTCATTTCGTGATTGTGTAACTGTGTCTTACCATGCCAGGGTTGGTGACGATCATGCCCTTGCACTCCTCAGCATATTTCTGCCACTCCAGCTCCTCCCACTGTAGCATATTTGCAATCTCCTCTTCGGGAACCAGAGGTGTGCTGCTGTGTAACAGATATAGCAGCACCTGATGCATTGACAGCACCTCCTTTCCTCCATCTGACAGACAAGCCGACAGGAAACAACATTAATAATACTGATGCATTCACCCAAATGTACAAACAATAGTTAAAAGGAAATAATGAACATTATGACTCATGATCTTAGAAAGCACAGTGTCAGCAAAAAGCTACATTCTGAATTGATTTCATTTTGAGATTTACTCTGTAAACCAAATTAAATGGCCACAATTTGATTTATTAAAAATAACATTTAAATTCATATTTAACTGATATCTTAAAATACTATATCTTAGACCAAAACAGAGCTACAGAGCACAGAGCACAAAAACAGCCAGACACAGGAAAAGTTTCTTTCCTCAGGCCATCTACCTCATGAACAGTTAATTATTCCCCTACTGTGCAATAAACATGTGCAATACTTTTCCATACGCATTTGTACACAGCACCTTAAAACAGTATACAATGCTATACTTTCTCCATACGCATTTGTACACAGCACCTTATAACTTGTAAAACTTGTATATTTATAACAAATCTGTACAACAATTCATCATCCAGAGCTCTATTGTCTAACTGCATCTCTGTTTAATGTTTGTCGTATCTTATTTTATTTTTTTTTCCTCATATTTATTTTGTGTTGTCACTTGTCACTTTATGTACACTGGAAGCTTCTGTAACCAAAACAAATTCCTTGTGTGTGTGTAAGCACACTTGGCAATAAAACCGATTCTGATTCTGATTCAAAAGCTTATGCATTTAAATCTTACTATAATTTTTTTCTAAACATTCCTGAAATGCTTATAGTATCTATATGTACAGTTGAAGTCAAAATTATTAGCCCTCCTGAATTATTAGCCCCGAGGATAATTTTTTTTCCAATTTCTGTGTAACGGAGAGAAAATGTTTTCAACACATTCCCAAACATAATAATTTTAATAACTAACTTCTAATAACTGATTTCATTTATCTTTGCCATGATGACAGTACATAATATTTTATTAGATTTTTTTCAAGATACTGGTATTCAGCTTAAAAGTGCAATTTAAAGGCTTAACTAGGTTAACTAGGCAAGTTAGGGTAATTAGGCAAGTCATTGTATAACAGTGGTTTGTTTTGTAGGCAATCAATTGTAAGGCAAATAATATTGACCTTAAAATGATTTTGAAAAAATTTAAAACTGCTTTTATTCTAGCCGAAATAAAACAAATAAGATTCTCCAGAAGAAAAAATATTATTGGAAATACTGTAAAAAGATCCTTGCTCTGTTAAACATAATTTGGGAAATATTTAAAAAATAAATTCACAGGATTGCTAATAATTTTGACTTCAACTGTATATCTGTCACACACTGTAAAGACTGAATAATAAAGTATAATAAAGGAGATAATTATAAATCAAATTTGTCTAGTAGGCTTTAATAAAATTTCAGAAAATAAAAATGCATTCTTACATTTGCTGAAGGAGGACATATACTTTTAATTATACTAAAAAACCCTTTAATTGCTAAAAACATTGTAAACTATCAATCAGATGACAGAAGGATTGTAGTATGTCATTGTTTTGTTGAGTAGTCAATTTTATTGACTTTAATCCGTTATAATAACTTGAGTTTTCTTTTACTCAAATCTATTAATACAGTTTATAAAACAGTATTTTATTCACTAAATTTAAGAGGTTTACACATATAAAATTGTAAAAATCTATTTTAATAAACAAAAATTGAATAATATGCTTGTCTTTGTATAAATCTGAGAATTTGCAAAATCATATTTTCTTTTCTTTTCTTTTAATCAGCCAGCCAGGCATTAAAGCTCACCTGGTAGGAACCGAACAAACCGTGGCATGAAATGAAACCTCTGACAGCCTAACGGACCATTTTCTTCAGGATCTGTAAAACAAAGAATCAATATTACTACGACTATATGCTCATAGTGTGCTTGTGTATAATTGTACATGAATGTGTACATTACCTGTGAGATTCCAATCATACAACTCCAAAATGTCTTTAAAGAGGTATGAGGAAAACAGTTCCAGGCCTTTAACACAGTAGTTCTAGTAAACAAAACAAATTGCAGAGCATATGGGTTACTTCATCCATGTTAGATGAACCAAATTAACTATGTGCATATTTATAAAAATTAAGTTAAGCCAACTTAAGAGTTCCAGGTTGCAATGGGCTAACTCCCTTTTTTTTTTTTTTTTAAAAAGAACCCTCCACTTTGTCTCATTGTACAAGTCATGTACAGTTTAACAGCTGAGTTTTACCATTTTTTAATATACTGTATTCAGCCGATTTCCAGGTCTGCCAGATAGCTTTGCTAAGCATAAATCATTGAATCGGATCCATTAGCCTCTTGTTCCAAATTTTGAGAAAAGAGATTTGGTAATTTCCCTATTTAAGCTTGACACTTCCGTAAATACATTGTGTACTAAAACTGACTGAAAATAAAAAGTTGCTATTTTCTAGGCTGTCATGGCTAGGAAATATACTCATTCCGGCATAATGACCAAGAAACTTTGCTGTCGTACCATGGCTGTACCATGTACCATAACAATAATATTCCACAGTGCTCAAAAATAGACCCTGCTAGGTAACTAGGTAAAAGTGCTGCTTAACATCAATGCACCTGAAGTTTGTTGATAATTATGCCAGAATGAGAGTATAGTTCCTAGACATATCAGCCTAGAAGAGAGTAACGTTTCATTTTCTGTTGGCTTTAGTACACAATGTAACTACATAAAGGTCAAGCTTTAAATAGGAAAATTATCAAAACTCTTTGAAATCTTTGAGTGAGATACTAATGGTCTAATCCGATTCAACAATTTATGTCAAGCTAAGCTAAAGTGCTCCCACCAGACCTGGAGATAGGCTGAAGGGAATCAAAAATGGCAAAACTCAAATGTTTAACTCTAGGGTAGTAAAAAAAAATGGACTGTTCTTTTAAGTAAAGTCAACTTCTCCCTTTTAAGGCAACTATCGCTTTTTACAGTGTATATGTCCATTAAAATGTTGTTCATTTTATCTAACATTCCAAATAATAACCATCTGAATCAGATAAAATGAGAACAGTGTGAAATTTAATGACATGTATTGTCACAAACCTCAGGTGCCATCTCTTCTATAAAGTGGATGGTGTAATCAATGTTGAAGCGAATAACCCGACACAAAGGGATCTAAAAATACAAGGAAAAAGATCAGTTCAGAGTATACACAGTATGAACTTTAATGCTGCTTGATACAATAACTGCATCTGTGGTTTGCTATTAGTTACTACAGAATATCTTTTTGATTTGTATATCAAGCAAATTCAACAATACCATTCAAACCCTTCACTGCAAAAAATGCTTTTCTTACTTAAAGAGTTTTTATCCTGTTTTTAGTTCAAAACAAACAAAAATATTGCCTTGTTTTCATAAATAAGATGTCAAAATATACTTTAAAACAAGCAAAATAATCTGCCAATGATGTAAGAAAACAATCTTGTTTTCGCTTTGAAATAAGATTATTTTGCTTACTCCATTGGCAGATTATTTTGCACTTTAAGAGGGCTTACTTACACTGGTAAGTGGAGTGTGTGAAAAGCAAGAAAAGCCCTCAAACAGGTACTCATGGTCATCATACTCAATAACCGTTGGCCTGTCTGTCTGAATGTGGGAGAGAGAGAGATCAACATTCAGATGATGAATATACAATACAAGAATATAAAATAAATAATTAGATGAAGTGGTTAGATTAAAACGTCACTCAAACCTACCAGGAAATTGGTGGGTGGGGACACAGTTATTCTGTAGTGGAACAGTTTTCCAGCATTGTTACTCATTGGCCGACACTGTTTCACCGGCTATAAAGAAAGAATCATCAATCCAATCAGTTTAATGTCCCAGATATTTAATCACAAAGATGAAAATGCTGTATTGCTTCACCCAACAATGATTTTTACAGTTGTTTGGCAAAGCATCTATCAAACAAGCTATAATCAAAACTGTGATTTGGGCCAATTCCTTTATTAAAATTAAATAATCGCTTTCATGATTTTATATTTACATGGTGTGCTGCAAAGCAAAGCACACACTTTACACATAATCAGTTAGTGATCTGGTGTTTTACAGTCTTGGGCTCATTAATACTGAACGCATCCTTGTTTTTAAAAACGTAAGTGTCAGTGCTCGGGAATAGCTTGAAAAAGAAAAAAAAACCCAAAAAAAGCACATCATAAAACACGAGGGTATACGGACATACGGAAACATGCAACGATTGTTCCACATTTGGGTTCTTCTGATTGGTCCTCTGCTTTGTAACTAACAGTGATGAGCATTGCTGCATGTGAAAGTTGAAGATCTTCTAACTTGACAGAGCGTCTAAAAAATGTGGCACGGTTGGAAAGGAAAAACATTAGGCCTTAGGGCAGCTTACTACACAATGAGTGCAATGGGGAATGCAAGGGGCTCCAGTTTTCAAAACCACACATCTTTCAGCATTTTTGTATGGATAGTATTACAATGTTTTATTAGTTTAGTAATCAGACTATGTATACCTGTTCACCAGGGTAAATACTGTGTCGGATTCCAGTTCGTCTGGCTTTGGCACTGCACTTGCATAATGGTCCGTCATTCATCTGAGTTTTCAACATATGAGCAAAGAAATTATATGAACAAACAAAGCTCATTTTAAGCCATAAATATGTTAAATAAAATAAAACAATAGTTGAGCAAAAATCATCGATTTAAAAAAAAATTAATAACTGGAAATCAGTAATGACTCAATATTACGGGATGTGGATGAGCATTTTTTTCCAACTGCAGAGCCACAAAAATGCAAATATGCAACTTCAAAGAGTATAATATTAATTGCATGGATTTAGTTATTCCACATTTTCAAGAATTTTCTGGTTATAATTTAGATTTTTTTTATGTATCATTTTTTTATTAATATTGGGTAAAATCGTAATCTCTCAGCAAAGAGGCTGTAGTGAATGTGAAACACACCTGTCCAGGGTCATTGTACCACAGCTCGTCATGAAGGCGGTCAGGATGAGCTTTCTTCCGCTTGATCTCAGCGATGACATCAAACACCTCAGAGTCAGAGCTGCTGGAGCAGGTGCTTCCGCCACCATCAGACTCACACTCGGATTCACTGGAACTCTCATCTGCATAAAACATATTTAACTTTAGAGTTTTAAAAGTATTGGTGTATTTTTCTCATTCTTGTGCTCTGAAATGAAAACAAACCATCAATAGATGAGCATTAACTTTCCACACTGCTGATGTTCACACATAGTTTGATTAAATGTTCAAATAAAGCAATGTACCTTGTAATTTCTTCTTCCATTCATTTCCATTGCCTGCCTTCACTTATCACAGCTTTAAAATAATGTCATTTATCTATAAAACCAACATAATCTGACTCTCTAAGAGGTCATCTAAGAATGCTTCTATTTTGTTTAAAGTTGCAGTATGTAAGTTTGACACCCAGTGGTTGAACTAGGCATTGCATTCCTGGATCAAAACAAATGCAAGTGCAGGTTGCCAGATTGAGGACCAACAGGAGCGAGTCTGACTATCAAGCCTAAAGGCTGATTTAAATTGTGTTTTATATAAAAGCAACGGCACGCGATAGAAGGACTATTTTCCACATTAAAAGAAGTTTTTGTTCTAACCAACACCTCGTATTGATATATTAGAAATGGCTTCTATTTCTTGCAGCTGAACAACAGAAAACTGACAATGATCACCTCAGGTACACTTCATGTGCTTTATTCAGTGTTAAATGCTAACAATGTGAGTTTGAATGACATTTTACATGACATTTATTGCCATACTACTGAAAGCAGCAGCAGATAGTTTACCTTAGATCTTAAAAATAAAATTAGTAATTGAACTTTAGAACTGTGACTCAAAACCAACACATATTAGTGATTCAGCATGTACATTTAATAATGTTAAAGAGGTTTAATATGTATTAATTAGAATATAAACCTTACCATTTCGTGAGTGAGTGCATATTCTGTGCTTCTGAATGGCTGTATTTAAATGTTTGTCATGTTTCGTTTGGTGTAAACAGCCAAATTGCTTATCACTGCAAATCTCGTAACGTAGCGTGTTGTTAGGACATGGGGTTACAATGCAACCTGCTCACCTAATGTTTGTAATTACATTTGTAATATTTATATTACTTGCTAATTAATAACCACCTTATGTGGAACTCTGAATCTGTGTCTCATTCTGGCATCTGCTACTGTTCACCGGAGGTCGCACTGAATGAAATATGCTATTTTCCATCAAGGTAACCCAGGGTGCTGAAATATAATTGGCTAAAGTGGCAGCGGGCGGGTTAAAAAAACAAAAAACAAAGACAGCCTCAGCATGTAACAGACATTTTCAAAGCAGAATCTGAGAAATATCGCTAAGTTACGAAGTATACTATCCATTTCAGATGCAGAAAAGCTAGTTCATGCTTTCATGACTTCTAGGCTGGATTACTGTAATGCTCTGTTCGCTGGTTGCCCAGCATCCTCTATTAATAAACTTCAGCTAGTACAAAATGCAGCTGCCAGAGTTCTTACCAGGTCTAGAAAATATGATCCTATCACCCCAATTTTATCCTCCTTACACTGGCTGCCTGTTAAGTTCCGTATTGATTATAAAATATTGCTTCTTACCTATAAAGCTTTAAATAATCTAGCTCCTGTTTATCTAACCAACCTTCTGTCTCACTACAATCCAACCCGCTCTTTAAGATCTCAAAACTCTGGGCTTCTGGTAGTACCTAGAATAGCAAAGTCGAGTAAAGGTAGTCGAGCCTTCTCATTTATGGCTCCTAAACTCTGGAAAAGCTTTGCTGATCATGTCCGAGGCTCAGACACACTCTCTCAGTTCAAAACTAGATTAAAGACCTATCTTTTTAGTAAAGTATACACTCAATGCATCGCATAACAGTATGATGCATGAATGTGCTCCACGCAGGTGAGCTCACCTTTAGGACACACACCTCAATACACCAGACATTGTGTTAGAAACACTCTACATGCTCTACATGTTTGTTTCTATGTTTGTTTATTTAACTGCTATTTTCATCTATAACACTCCATTTTTACATCTCATTTAAATACACTATGAACAGCAGCTACGCTAATTATTTTCTTTATTCTCTATTTCCACCTGGGGATACTCATTCTGAGGTCCCTAGAGACTATGCAGCGTTATTGATGCGATCCAAGACCTGTGAAGAGATGATCCCAAGGTATCCATAATCCTGGACCAGGTCGTATTGCAGTACAGCTGATGCTGTGGTCGTCATGGAGAAATGGAGTGCATGAGACTGATTCCTGAATGACCACCATGATAAACGAGTCCCCACATTGATCCTGCGGGCCAACCTGACCACCTGCCGGTGCCCTACTGACACCTGCAGCTTCTCCACAATGGACGTCCAGCTTCTTCAGCCTCCAGCGCCTAGACTGCAGCCCTGAACAGGAAGTTTGGCCAGATGAAAAATGGTGAAGTTTTTTTTTTTTCCTCGCCACTGGCTTGCTCGGATCGGGACTTGTGGAGCTGTGCTTCAGTGGATTTGCTCTACAGTGTTTGAACTTTCAGCAGTGAAATTTAAACCACACTGAACTAAACTACACTGAACTTCAACTCTGAAATCAGGACTTTACTAGAACTATGTTAAGCTGCTTTGACACAATCTACATTGTAAAAAGCACTATATAAATAAACTTGACTTGACTTGACAGAATAACTGACTTCAGCATTGTTTTTCAGATAAACACGAATGTTCACTTGGCATGTTTCTTAAATATCTGCATAAATATCACGTAGATACAGCACCTTTAACAGAACTGAGAAGTTCCGCTCCACTCGATTACATTGCGATCAAATACACAGACTCAAAACACTGAGAGGCAAAAAAAATTTTGCTGCTCTATTACCTAACCTTTACATAATGTTAGAAAAATATATATTATTTAATTATGCAAACTATTTTGTATGGGAACTACAAATAATATTGTTAAAAAACTGATTAAAACCATTAAGTGTGATTAAAATCTAATTACTCTGTCAGCGTTTTAGTCTGTGGTAACAATTGGCTAGATGTACATGTTCCTTTAACTACATTACAATATTGTACATATTTGGAAAAAGTACAATCTTGCACACAATACCCTGATCCTGGTCCAGTTTGGTCTTAGGTGGATCCCATTTAGGCCTGACGGATTTGGCACGCTCTTGTCTCTGACCAAGTTCTTCCTCAAAGCGCTCGTATAGATCTCTCAACTTACTGGTTCCGACAACAGTAGAGTCGCCCTTCGGGTGAATAAAAACAGATGGAAGATGAGAAAAATCTTTAACTTAGAAGTCCTTAACACTTTAGTCATTTTGTGATTGTAACTAAAAGATCATTCCATGTCAACTCAACAAATTTTTTTAATTTTGGCCAAATAAATAAACAAATAACGAAGAAAGCCAAATCCCAAGGATGAATATTTGCTGAAAATGTTTTTTTCAACCACCAGTGCACAATTTAGCATTTTTTAAAGCAATTTTTTTGTTCGCTGCAACAAAATCATATAAAATACAATTTTCAAACAAACATTTTAAATTATTTTAAAGAACTAGAATTGATATATATTAAGATATTAAGATAATGCTTTTTAAGGTTACAGGTAAACAAGGATTTGAAACAGTGTTTTATCCAGAGTTTTTAAATATCACTATTGAAATCACCATCAATATTGAAAAATTATTCAATCAATCAATCTTTATTACAGACTCAAGGTCAAAATCTTAAAAACATATAATCCATAACATCTAATACAGTTAATAACAATTTACAAAATACAGCAAAACCAATGTCTCCATATTTATAGTGTGTATTACTAACCCCTATGTGTGATAAACCCACAATAATCTCATTGTTAGAAGCATTAATCTGGCTGATAATTCCAATTGCATGTAAAAATTATTCCTTAACAGATTTTACTAAAAGTCATTTTAGAATCTGTGTAAAAATAAAATTCTGACAATTCTGAAAGTTGTCTTCCAGTAAACAGACACCACGTCTTAGGTTAAAATAATAATTTGTATAATAATGTATAATTTATTTTTAATCACTATGCATGCTCTTCAGAAAAAAAATATTAATAAAATCAAATATATTAGCTGCAGATGTTTATGATATTTGGTTAATTTGACATGGAATAACCATATAAGAAAATCATTAATAAGGCCCCACTATATTTCAAATGAAATAAAAAAAACTAACTAATGTGGCCTAATTTCAAACAAAATCAGGTCAAAATAAAGGTCGTTTTAGGAGTACAGCTTGCTAAAGCTAACTTCACAAATTTCCTGGGACTCTGCATGTCTGCCATCTGTGTTCACAACTAGTGTGTGTGTGTGTGTTCACAGCACCAAATGCGTAAATACTTTTTAATTTCAAGAATTAACAATTTCACATGTTATTCTGGTCTACCACATTGAAAATTCTGTTACTATTTATAGGCCTTTTGTTCATTAATTATGTAAAGTAAGGTTAACATCAATGAATTTAACTAAAATCAATGTAATGAGAACTACAAAAGAATTCATTAATCTTAGGGGACGTTGATTTCTTAGCTAATGTCTAATAACACAATAAAATTGTAATCATTTCATTAAATGGAGTCAATAACTAATAAAATTCAGCTGTACAATTTAAATTAACTTAATATAACTATAATAAGGCTATTTTTCACTGCTGATTTGAATGCATTAACATTTACTATGTCTTACATGTATATAACAAAAGCAATAAAATATAGCTGTTAAAGTAATCATTTTGTACAGCTTATGTCATATCGTAATAATATACCGTTATAACAGCTTCAGCAATTAATCGCAACAAGAAAATCTGAAAACTAGCAGGAGCCTATTTACTACTGTGCTTACCACTTGGTCCATGGGATCATTGGAGTAGAAGTTTTCAGCATGTGTGCATCGGATCCAGGCAGGTTTGTGTAGCTCCTCCTGTCCTCTCTCCTCCTCGTGACGGTCGATAGTCATGTCCTCTGCATCTCTGCTCCTATTGGAGTTCACAGACCTTTCTCGACTGCTTAAAGATCCATCTGTTCTCCTCTCTCTATCCTCTTCCACGCGGCGGCGCTTTCTCTCTCGACTGCCTGAGCGATTGCGAACGTGTTTTCGATGTCTGTCTGAGGGGGGTGAACCTGGATCATCTCTGTGCCGATAGCGTTCTCTGGTGGATAGATATATATACACAGTTGAAGTAAAAATTATTAGCCCTCCTTTTTTTTTTTTTTTTTTTTTAGATTTCCCAAATTATGTTTAACAGAGCAAAAACATTTTCACAGTATTTTCTATAATATTTTTTCTTCTGGAGAAAGTCTTATTTGTGTTATTTCGGCTAGAATAAAAGCAGTTTTAACTCTTTTTAAAAACATTTTAAGGTCAATATTATTAGCCCCCTTAAGCAATATTTTTTTTCCGACTGTCTACAGAAACCATCGTTATACTATGATTTGCCTAATTATCATAACTTGCCTAGTTAACATAATTAACCTAGTTAAGCCTTTAAACTGCACTTTAGCCTGAATACTAGTAACTTGAAAAATATCAAGTAATATATTATGTACTGTCATCATGGCAAAGATAAAAGAAATAAGTTATTAGAAATGTGTTGAAAAAATTCATTTTCGTTAAACAGAAATTGGGGAAAAAATATACAGGGTGGCTAATAAATCAGGAGGGCTAATAATTCTGACTTCACCTGTATATACCTGTTAAACTAAAGGAAATATTTGTAAAGTTAACCAACTGCTAAGGTCAGTATTATTATTGCCTTTAAGATTTTTTTTTTTCGATTGGCAACGTTTAAATGTGCAGTTTAAACTGAATACTAGTATCTTGCAAACTAACTAGTAAAATATATATGTGTTATAACACACACACATATATACATTCATGCATACATACATATACACATATTAGGGCTGCACAATATATTGTTTCAGCATCGATATACCAATGTAATATGCAATAGTCACATCGCAGAATATGCAATGTTAAGTCTCGATTATAGTTCATCATTTGCATGTTTTTTTGAGGCCTGTGAATATATAATTTTTTTAAAGCATTAGAAATAAGGCATAAGAAATTGTACCATTTTAAAATTAAAACCACTATAAAACACTGTTTATTTTATTTGTATCTTAATGTTTTTCTGTATATTTTATGCAGATGCACTACCCTACAGAATCATCCCAACCTATCTAAAATTATAAATTCTTTCCAAATAGAGATATTCAAGTCATCTGATGAAATTGCATTCATATCGCAGAATAACAATACATACATACATACATACATATATTCTCTCTAGGTTTTTTTTCCTTCACTTTCATCAATTGAAAGTGAAGTTTGATCCTCGCAACTGTCGCCACTGGCTTGCTTGGCTTGGGACTTGTGGAGCTGCACATCGATGGATTTGCTCTTCAGTTTTTGGACTTTCAGCAGAAAAATTTTAACCACACTGGACTGAACTGAACTAAACTGAACTTAAACTCTGAAAACTGGACTTTCAATTTCTATGTTAAGCTGCTTTGACACAATCTACATTGTAAAAGCACTATATAAATAAACATGAATTGAATTGAATACATATAGTAAATTACAATGCAGTCACTTCAATAATACACATCCTATTCCTTTCTCAGCTATTTATTGAGAGACTTAACCTAGTGTTTTCAAGGGTACCCATAACCTTGTGTTTTCAAGAGTACTCACCAAATTGGATATATTGCCAATATTTTGTGTGTATTTGCTTATTCAAGAGCTGAACTGTAATCAAATTGGGTTCTTATGAATCTTTATGAGCTTGAATGCTTTAACATTCAATTAAATGTTCAAATATCCAAGGCTTTGGTTATTTTGATCAACATAACCCAAACGATTTACATTAAAAAAAACTCAAATACAGTTAAACTTATTTGAGCATCCTTGACTAAGCCTTATAGCATGTTTACATGGAATACATGCTGTGACATATGCTGCTTTTAAAGTGTAATCATAAGCATAAGTGTATAATCAGATGACCCTGATACAAGCAACATCATTTGATATCAACAGAAAATAAGAAAAACAAGAGGGGAAGCATATTACCTGCTGCGGTGTCTCGATGGCACACGTCCTCGGTCATAGTCGGATTTACACCGAGGACTGTCTGACCGCCTCCGTTCTGAACTACACCCCCTGTCCCGCTTCTCTCCTCCAAACTCTCGGTTATGTCTGCTTCCATATTCACTATAACTGTGGCCCCTGTGCCGGTGATCATCATGGTGTCGAAGTCTCTCAGGTGAACGGGAACAGGAATCCGTCTTGTATTGAGGAGGCGGACGGGAACGTTCAGGTTTGAAGGAACCGCCAGGCTGAGTATAAGCTGGGTTAAAGCTGGGTGGAGGGGGGAGCTGGGGCTGGGGAGGGTAGCTCATGGGATATGATGGGGGGTAGGGCATGGAGGATGGCACTGAAGGGGGCACAGGTGGCAGGGGTGGAGGGGGGATATTGGGCATCATGTAGGGATAAGAGCTCTGAATCTGCATTGAAGCTGAGCCATCTGAGCTGTGAGGAGGAGGTGGGGGAAAAGGGGGTGGTTCTGTGAAGACTGGTGGACGTATGGGGCACTGGGGGAGGGGGTTAGAACCCTGTGATGGTGGAGGGAAGTGGAACGCCATGAAGTCAGGATGAGGTGGCATGTAGCTGCTGCCACCCTGAGGGTTATAGATCGGTCCGGGAGCAGCAGGAGGGTCGTAGTGATACCGTGGGGGAGCAGGACGATACATTTGGCCTGGAGCAGGTAGTCTACCCCTCGGGCATCCACGGCCAGCATGGAAAGACATTTTTAAGAACGCTATAGATATAAAAAAGATAGACACAAACTGAAATATTCTTTCAAAGACATTGAAACTGGGGTCCACAATACTACTCATACAGGGTATTAGTACTACTAATTCCCACTCAAATATATTCAGACTTTTTCCTGAGTTGCACTGACTAAAAACTGAATTTCCACAACCTATAATAAACAGAAAATCAGGCCACTGTTGTGTTTTGCATAATTTCAAAATGGTTTTATCTTGAATATCTTTTTGCAGGACTTTAATAGCCACTATGAGAATAACAATGAAGAATTTACTTACATTTCATACTTACTTTTAACTTACTAAGGCACTTACTTTTGTTGTGGCAAACATTGAAGTGGTCATTTTGAAGTCAAAGCTCTTAAACTTTTATTATCCTGACATGCTAGCCTTTGTTAACATCTACAATCTGGTGACTGCATTTGACTTAAGTGACTGCCAGTTAATGAGTATGACTTTAATAAAATGGAGATTAAAAATAGCCTAACCATAACAACAGGTGTGTACATTACAATAAAAAATTCAGTATAGACATATGACATTTCCATAAATGGAACCTCAAATTTTAAGCGACAAAAAAAATCCCTGATACTCCATGACATGGACAATAAAATAAAAATTCCTGATTTACAATGTCTGGCTCTGAAACAGACCTTTTAAAAATCCATGATATTCCAGAAATCCCATGACCCATGGGAACCCTGCTAACACAAACCAGGACACCAAGTAACGTGTTTGGTGACCAACTAAGCTTTTCCACCCACATCTCTAAAAAGAAAAAAAAAACATTAGGAAAACCAGACCCTTCCTATGAGAACAAGCAGCAGATCTACTGATCCAAGGGCTTGTAACCTCAAGACTAGAATACATCAAAGATCTTCTGGAAGACCTTCCAAGCAGTATGACAAAGGCTTGATCCAGATCATCCAGAATGTGGCACCACAACTAAATTTTAATTGGTCAAAGAGATCCCATCACACTCCTGACCTCTTTGATGCTGCTTGATTTCTTAAAATTCTTATATAAATTATTATCTACCCTATGAGTGTAAAATTAGTTTTCTAAATCAAAATTAGTATTGACAATTAGGAATTTCTGCAAATATCCAAAATACTTACACTGTAACAATTTGCAGCAGTCACACAAAACATTTAACTCCATCATAATTTACTCACCTTCATGTCCTGTCAAAATTGTATGACTTTATGTCTTCTGTGGAACATATAATCATTTTTGTACTTACAGTGGAGACCAAAGTAAAAAAATCATTTGATTATTAGCATTATTTAAAAGTACGTTATCTAATCTATTATGTTCCGCAGAAGAAATGGAGTCATATCTACGTGTTTAAATGAAATGATAGTGAGTATGGAACCTGGTAAAGTGTACAGCAAAAAAAAAAAAAAAGACAGTGGCAGTTTCTATTATTTATGAGGCCCAAAATAATACGTTTCTAGAATCACGGAATCGGCCATTTACAAGGGAAGGGTCAAGAACAACAGTAGGAAGTCAGTTCATTTTTTGACAGGGAAATAGAACATTTGCCTGTTGGCCATTGTCTGCTTCATTACATTACAAAGATCTTTTGACGAGTCGCGTCTTGGCGTCTCGAAAACTGATTTGAAAATTAAGACTATTACATTATCCCTGTCTCATGGAAATTTTCAACAGGTGTTACAACACTGAAAATGCATTAGAAATTAACTGTTATATCAAACAGTTACACTGCAGTTTCAGCATCCTCTATGGCTGTGATTCAGAAGGAATTTTAATTATAAAAGAAAATAAAGATAAAACTCACCTTTAAAATACCTTTGCAAACGCTTTAGAGCTAAATCAACGATACTATTTAAAACGTTTAATCAATGTTTACAGCCGTAAAAATGCTTAGGTTATAATGCAGCTCATTCACGACGAGACGTGTATTGCTGCCAATCAGATTGCGGCTTCATGACAAACAACCAATGAGAATACGACAAATGCTACCTCGCTGGAATATTGTTCCTCGTTTTCATTTGGCGCATCACTGCCACCAACTGAACTGGAGAGTGAAGCCAAAAAAGCAGAAGTTTCATGATCAAAACATTGTGCATATCCAACTTTCTTTAAAAAAAAATAGTATTTACATTGTTTTATGCTGTAATGTTACAGCGGATTGTGGAATGTTCTGCTTCAACTTCACAATAATTTATAAACCCATTTGGATTACATTGCTTATTAGAGATGTTATCCTTATTCTTATGGATATTTTCCATCTATATTCCATATATATAAGCTGTCAGCAATTTTCCTGTAACACTATCTATGAGTATTTGTCCAGCAAACGATCAAAATCTTTCACCACATACACATTTAAGCTGATGCACAAATTAAATATTACTTTAATCAAGAGAAATGCACCACTTTTGGGCACCAATAAGTGGAAAAAGAATGTTTTAATTCATTGGCAAAAATCATAAACACTAATAAATACATCATGGTCATTAATGACAACATGTGAATAGTTCTAATTCTGGGTACATTTCAGGCATTTTTCATTCATTTTCCTTAAACTGGAGTGACATACATAAACAGTCAAGTCTAAAAGTATTCACACCCCTGGCAAATTCTCACTGAAAGTTACTTTTATTTAACCAGCAGGTTTTTTGGACCAGAAATGACACAGGCTTCTCCCAAAACATAATAAGATAATGTACAAGAGGCATCATTGTGGGGGGTAGCATTACCAGTGGCATTACCAAATACCAGTGCACACAGTCAAGTTTGAAAAGGCCATTTATTTTATAGTACTAATTACATGTAATCTATTGACGTTCCAAATCTGAATACAACCTTATTGTGGATTTACCCTGAACATTTATAATATTGTCAGGTTTTACAAAAAAAAAAATGGAAACCTATTTTGTGGATGTTTACTTCCTCTGTGTGAACTTTCTTTGGTTACTGATTTGGTCGGCCATTCCAGAATGACTGGGAAAAGGAAAAGTTCAATCAAGTTGTTATAAAACTTTTACAATTACCATGGCATATAGGCTACAGTTTGGTATGCAACATTTCGGCCGACAGACAGCACTAAATCAGACTGCACTCAATCAAGTTATTCTTCTTCTTCTTCTTCTTCTTCTTATTATTATTATTTATTGCCCTTCATAAGAAAAAACTTGGACAACCCTGCTTTAATGTTACAGCCAAGACCGTAATGCTATCGATGTGTGTTGATATCGATTATCCATGCTTGTCATCGGTTTTCGGTTCCGATTATTCCGGTCTGTTATCAAAATGGCGGCAATCACAGCAACGAATCCTTCGCAGCTTTTACCTCTCGGTATGTGTCACTTACTTTAAAATTGCCTATGCTTTACTGACATAACTTTTGTATTATTGTACGCGGCACAGAGATCCCACTCAGTCGCGTTCGAAACTCACTATGTTTTTTTATTTCATTGAATACACGTGTGCACAAAAGATGTAGCCCCAATCATGTCAATGTATTTTTATTATTATTTAATTTAATTGATTTATACCTGAGATATGAACAGAAGCCAGTGCTTTTAGTTAGTGTGGGCGAATATTTAAAAAAAAAAAAATTATTTACTGATATGTTTCCCTCTGTTGGAGTCTAAAATATTGTAATTACGACCTGGGAACACATTCATCATTAACAATTTTCATAAAGTTGAATTTACAAGTAGGAAACTCTGAACATTTCATTTTAATGTGACATTGGACGTTGCGTGTCGAATTTATAACACTGTAAAAAGCCATTTCACTCTACAACAATCTAAAAACCTAATATAGGCTACAATGAATTTGATATAACATTGATATGCTAGCAGGAAAGTGTAAGAACCCTAAGAATTTGGTTTTAACATTTTACTCAAACTCATACCTAGTAGTAAATTCCGAGAAAAGTAGAGTTTTATTAATGTGGTCAGTTCAAATTTTATTTTAGCTGTATAGTTGAAGTAACGTTTATCATAAATGCATGTAAAGAGATTTAAGGACTTGTTTACATGGTTTTACACCTGTATATCACACTGACCACCCAAAATGTTTCCTATCACAGTAAATGATTGTGTTTGTCATGGATTGTATGCTGTCTTTCAGAGCTGGTGGATAAATGCATTGGCTCTCGGATTCACATCGTTATGAAGAACGATAAAGAGATTGTGGGAACTCTGCTTGGGTTTGATGACTTTGTCAGTATCCTTTACCTGCTTGGGGTAAAAAAAACACTGGTCATATTTGTAATGTTAATGATTTAGTTTTAGATTTAATTTTATTTAGAAACATACTGGTTGCCAATGATATAGTTACACATTTATATTATTTCACATAAATTGCATTGTAACAAAGAGTCTCTTACATTTGCAGGGCAATCGAATAATGATAAAGTGTTATTATGCCCACATGGTGACATATTTACTGTTACTTTGTTTTAATTTAAAGTGTTACTTTGTAGACATTTTAATGCATGACTATATTTATCATATCAATGTTAGACTCTTTGTTATACCACTATTAAATTGAATTAAAATAAATGGCAAATTACAAAGCTAGTACATGCTGTCAGCAAAGAGAAATGGAAATGTTTATGTAATATCATCTTTGCGATGTTGCACATTTCCTTGATACTTTAAATCAGACATGGTCCTTGAGGATGTGACAGAATTGTAAGTATATTTTCCCAAACAAAAATGTCAAATATGTGCTTTATTGTCCTTACACAATGTATTCATCTAATTGCTTTGACTCAGAGATAGTTCACTCAAACATTTTAATTATGTCAGTTACTCTACCCTTCACTTGTTCTTAACTCAGAATGCGTTTTGAACATTCCAAAATTCCAGGTGTTTGTTTTATTGGGATAAAATATATTTAAAAAAGCACATCCATTAAGGAGATTAACAAAAACTCATTTTTTATACTTTATTTATACTTTATACTATAAACTGTACTCCATATAGAAGGCATTTTCAAACTATACAAATAAAAAAGTATGGTTAGTTAAAGGTCAAACGGTGTAACCAAATTTTTATTACTATTGTAACCGTAGCTTTTTTATTTTACAATATTATTAACTGATAATTCCTTATATTATCATTGATTTAAAAAAATACTTGAATATGTTTTTGAAAATGAAGTGTACACTTATGCATTCAAGATGTAAGGAAAATTTAATTATGAAGTAGTATATTTTCATAAACATTTTGTAGTTGTAGATTACATTTCTGAACACTTGGCACTTCATATTTCTTCATCTCGGACTTGTGTGTTTGTATCACAGTGAAATCACACCAGAGGGAAGAAGAATCACAAAACTGGATCAGATTCTGCTTAATGGCAATAACATTACAATGGTATGACAAATCAGTTCATCTGCAAGTCACCTCATGTATACACCAACGAACAACATTTGCTTTAAACGCCATTTTTAATTTCGTGCAAAAAAGGCTCTTATGTAAGTTTGCTGTTGTCAGAGCTGATCTGTTTTGGCTTTTTATTTACTTGTATTTAAATTTGCATGTAAAAAACTAACAAAGAAGGTTGCATCTGTCATTTTAATAATTTGCCAGTTTATTTTCTTACATTATAGATAATGGCTACATTACCAATAATATACGATCATGGTCGGTGGTCCACTTTTTCAGTAATGTTAGTTTGTCTAATACATGCTTCAGTGAAACAAATGTATATATTTAATTCAGTAACATCTCATTTATTAATCAATTTTCAGTGTTTTGAGCAATATTGAGTGTAGTCTGGCCTACAGTAATCTCTGATTGGCTGTTTCAGCAGATGTGGGATTGTCAAAGATGACCCATTTTTTTAATATTTTAAATTTAAAGTTTGCATTCTTGCACCAATAAATGGATGACCATGAAAGATTTTATGATTTTACTATTTAACTTCCATGTGTGAGCAGGTGTCTGTTAAAATACAAACTGTGTGTCTATATTTACTTAAATTTTAGATTGTATGTAGATACAAACACCTATTTTACATAAGTATCTTGTGAGCCCTTGCTGCATCAATTGGTGTTCTAGATTTGCTGGTTTCTGCTTGCTGATTGAATGTTTTCTCGCATAAATAGTTTGGCTTGATCATAATAGTATGAACTGTTATAGGGGTGGTCAAACTATTTCTCACTATTTAAAGGACTGACACCACATATATTATGTTTTGACATCCTTCAGGGGGGGATCGAGCATTAATTAGGGAATCAAACCCCGCTGTAATTCGCTCCCTCCATAGTATTATGAATCAGTGTTCTTGATATAAAGCAGTAATGATTTATGAGTTAAATCATTTTAATTTATATGTAAATCTGCTTACACCTACATTATACTTAAACATCTAAAATGTTGAATTTGGATGAGGGATCATTCAAGCGAATCAGGGTTTTGAATTAAATGGAAATGTTTTCCAAAATCCATAATATTTGCTGTTTAAAGTAGACTTTATAAAAATTTCTCAAACAGGCAGAACAAGAGACTAATAGGAGCAAGCTTTATCAATATCGTCAGATTCATAGGCACACTCTGCAAGCTGTAGAGTATAAAGACTAGAGAAATATTAGTTATTTTTTGATGGGTCATTTGTTATAAATGCTTCAACTGGACCATCTATTCATTTAATATCTTTCCTGAAGAATGACACAAGGAAATTGCGTATTAATAGAAAAAACCCCATGAGATTTAAAATATAACGTAACCAATTGTTTATTCTGTTTTCCAGCTGATTCCAGGAGGAGAAGGACCAGAAGTTTGAAAAATGTGTAGCAGCATTCAGAAAATATACATTTTAAGTTTTATGAAAGAAATGTCATGTCTGGTTTTCAAAGATTTGTTTGTTTTTCACATTAGTTCTTTTATTACTTAACCGATCTGAAACATTTTTGTAAACATTTGTTCCTTGTTACGATTAAACAAATAAAAAATGAATTAGTGTTGGAATTAATTTTAAGTTCTAGCAAAATTTTGTATGATTTATTCCGAAAGTGGACAAAGAAACAGCATATTTTGTGAAATCATGGTTGGTTTTATTTTGCTTGTTTGCTTTAATGACATGCCCTGTTTGTAAATTTGTTGGTTGGTTCTGCGAATTGATTTTTCGTATATGCTGAAATAAATGCAAATGGAGCTGTACATCATCTCATCATTTGTACCGCAACACACTGTATGTTTATGACTGAGTTAAGTTCAGTAATGTATCTCTAGAAATTCTGAAAATGGGTTTAAGTTGTGCTACTGCGTGTTTATTTCTGTCCCGGTAAACATCTGTTTCAGTACATGGAGGACTTCTCTTCTCCTTTGGGATTCGTCACTTTCTCCAGGTTCTTGCTGATGACATCATACAGTTCGGCCTAAAACAAAAACAGCCATCTATACTGTAAAAACTTACATGACAAAAAGTCATGACAACAAATGTTTTTATGTTACTTTCAATTGAATAAGCTAATCAGGTTTCAGCAATTTATTTTAGCTATACAAACTATATTTTTAGTTAGTTTGATTGAAGGAAATTGAGATTACTAGAAATGTTCATTTGATTCAACAAAAAGAATTTAGGCAGAAAGATTTTTTACAGTGTAATCTACAGCTGTGTTCACAGTCATAATTAATTCATATTTTCAATTTATATCAAACAATCTAAAGACTTACATAGAAACCGCGTATATCAAGCACAATCACTCTAATCTCAGAATATGCTGCTTCATCCTTCTCATGCACCAGAGAGCGATAATCCATCTGTCAAAAAGAACAAGTGCTTCATATTACACAAAAGATAAAATTATTAAAATTTTTAAAAAAAACTTAAAATTATTTTGTATTATTATATTGTATTACAGTTATCCAATTTAAATTTAAATTATGTTATTAATCACCATTATGTACTTCCAATCCCCTTAGACCTTTGCAACACAAATTAAGATATTTTAGATGAAATACCAGAGCTTCATCATCCTCTATAGACAGCAACGGTCATGAGGCATTCAAAGTCCGGAAAAAGAACCAAAAACACTTACAAGAACACTTGTGTCAAAAAAGCAACTAAAAATGACTTTGTTCAACAATTTCTCTTTACCGTCAGGTTGGTTTTTTCGGGGTCACAAAAGTGTTATTGGAGATTCATAGGATTACAGTTGAACCACTAAAGTCCAATGTCCAATGATTTTATTTAAAATATCTTAATTTGTGTTCCTAAGATGAACGAAGGTCTCAGTGGATTTTAATGACATGAGGGTGCGAAATTAACAATTTTAATTTTTGTGTTAACTAACCCTTTAATATGACCAGTGGTGTAAAGTAACGAATTACTCAAATTACTGTAATTGAGTAGTTTTTCTCAGGAATTGTAATTTAAAACTGTTACTTTCCCTTGAGTACATTTTTAGTGCTGTATTGGTACTTTTACTCCACTCTTTCCTTCAACCTGCAGTCGCCACTTTATTTTTTCTTGTCTGTGGGGAATGTCTAAAGTAGAAAAATCTGTCCTGTGATTCCTGTCCAATCAAATCGCACATAAAAAGTAAATCGCATCATACTGAACTACCTGAAGACATGGGCGCTTTATAAATGCAGCAAACCGCTTGGAAGCATTAAAAGTGTCTAAGAAGATGTCCAAAATCTTTACATTCAATGACCTAGAGACTATTTAGACAGCATGTCACTAAAGGATAGTTACTGTATGATGACTGAAATCGCCAAATGGCCTTAAACAATAACTAAATGCACTACAGAATGTTACGTTTACACAAACATGCACAAATTGCATGTAAACGCATCAGCCTTTCACAGCATAATACTCAGTACTTGCTACTCTTGAGAACTTTTAGGAGGGCTACTTTTTACTCCTACTTTGAGTAATATTTACAGCAGATACTTTTACTCTGCTTGCACTACATCTTTGGGCAAGTAGTAGTACTTTTACTTGATTATGATTTTTCAGTACTCTTTCCACAACTGAATATGACATCATAGAATAATTATTTTAGATCAAACTTAAAATTGAATTGCAGATAATAAAATAAAATACAGTTAATGATTAAATAGGTTTGACTGCTGAGAACATTTTAATTTCCATTTAAATTCTCTCTTCACTTCACCATTAAAGATTCATATGTCTTCATTGTATTAAATAAGCCCAAACCAAACCACCTTTCAGATTCCATATAATGAAAGTGCACTGTGAAAGTAATTATTGTTATTGGTGAAGCTGTGGTTTATAGTTTACACATTAAAAAAAAAAAAAAATTCTTTTACATCTTTATGAAAAACAATTTCCAGATAATTAATTTTTATGCGTTTGCATCATAGATAAAATGGTTAAATTGCAACAAAATGATCAGTGTTGGGGGTAACGCATTACAAGTAATGCGAGTTGCGTAATAATATTACTTTTCTAAGTTACGAGTAAAGTTACACATTACTTAAAAAAATTAAGTAAAAATATTTGAGTCACTTTTTTAAAAATGTAACTTGAGTTACTTTTTAGATTAATTAATTCGCTTTTGAAAAATAATTTGCTGAATTAAAATTTGTGTAATCACATTGAATCACACTCAATGAGAGAATGAGCTCCCTGCAGGAACAGACAGAAACCAAGATGGCAGAGCCTTACATTTCTGTGATGGAAGTATTCTCATTATTTTGAACACATGGAAGAAAAGGGGATAGCCTCAATGCACTGTGATTTTACTGAACTAATAAGACAAAAATACAAAAGTAGCAAACACATTGCTTTCAACTTTCATACTGCATGTATAGCATCAGTTCAACTTTATTCAATTTTTATTTTTTTAATTAGTTTTTTTTAAAGGTAAATGAAGGTGTAGGTTATACAGTTTGTTGTTAAATGCAGAGCTCCTCTATAAAAAAAAAGAGGAAAATACCCTGCAAGTTCTGAAAGAGATCAAGCCTCAGGCAGCTATGAAAAAGTAACTCAAAAGTAACGTAACGCATTTCTTTCTACAAAAAGTAACTAAGTAACCCAACTGGCCACTTTTTTGGGGAGTAATTCAATTAATTCAATTATTGTAATGCATTACTTTTAAAAGTAACTTTCCCCAACACTGAAATTGATAATATGATTTTTAAAGCTTACTTAACTGTTGTTATTCTAGAAAGAAAGAAAGAAAAATACACCAAAAAGTTGATTCTCTCACCACATGGGTTTCTTTGGAAGCTTTGGCCACTGCATCACCTCTCTCTGAGAAGTACCTGCAGATAAACAATCTCATTGTACTCTACTGTAAAATATTCTACTGTAAAATATTGCACTTCTATGTCCAGTAAACTTGATCATTGAACTGAAATAGCTGGGGATTGCTCATACTTGTTAATGTTAGTCTGGAAACCCTCCACTTTGGTCTTCACAGCAGTAATCCTCTCAAGAATTTTTTCCTAAAATATCAAACAGTCATTTTAGCCACTGCTTGTCTTAAAGTTTCAGAATCAATAATGTGTCGAAGAATATGAATGCACTGCAAAAAATGCTTTTCTTACTTAGATTTTTTTGGTCTTGTTTCTAGTCCAAATATAAAAAAAAGTAAAGCAAGAAGCATTTCCTATAGACAAGCAAAAATTGTTTTTTGAGTTTTTTCTTAAAACAAGCTGTATAATCTGCCAATGGGGTAAGAAAAAGTATCTTGTTTTTACTTTGATATAATATTATTTTTCTTACCCCACTAGCAGATTATACAGCCTGTTTAAGTAAAAACTCACTTAATTATGACATATTATTTCTGAAAAGAAGACAATATTTTTTGCTTGTCTATAAAATGCTTGATGATTTAAGAATTTTATATAGTTGGACTAGAAGCAAGACAAAAACTCTAAGAAAGGAACACATTTTTAGCAGTGTGTATATAAACCAGCTTTCTTCAATTAGGTGGTAAAATTTAATAACCTGAATTGCAACTCCAAAGTCATTTCCATCTTCAATTTTTGGAATCAGATGAGCAATCCAGCAAGAAACCTGAAGAAAAAAAGCTAAATTACTGCACAACGTCTGGGACAATTCGGAGAACTCTTTTAAACTTTTTGCCCACTTACAGTGATGCAGGTCTCCTTCAGACCCATTATCTCTGGTTTTACAATGTCAAGCAACTTCACAATCTTCTCATTTCCTTTAATGAAGCCACACTTGGGAGCTAAAAAAAAAAAATGTTATTACAAAAAATATTCCACATCTCCACAACATTTTACAGTTATTATACTTGTATTATACTATGAGCATTGTGATCCACATTGCTCTGCATCTAAATTGTGAAGAACACTTTTACTTATTTTTTATATGTTAAGCATTTTCTAGATGTAACTTTTTTTTTAATTTACCAGGTTGTTTGGTGCTGATACCTTGTGAGTTTTAATTATTAATTTTTTTGTTTTATTTGAACACACACAATGTGAGGTAAGAGGTAATATTGCAATGTCAAGTTTTATGCAATTTTGTTGTGCAGTAGTTTATTCACTAAACCCTGCTTAAGTTATTTTATAATCACTTTGTCATTTGTCCCTTTCTTTCTGCTTACCCAAAAATCATTTACTCACCCTTTACTTGTTTCAAAGCTTTGAGTTTCGTTCTTCTCTTAAACACATATAAACTTTGACATAGCATTTGTTTTAATAGTTAATAAATAAAAAAATGCTAAACTAACTTAGACTTGTCATGGCATCTATATATTTATGCTCTCTGGTGATTTGAAGTGCTTCTTTTATCCTCATTTGTAAATCGCTTTGGATAAAAGTGTCTGCTAAATTAATAAATGTAAATGTATATAAGCACTTATGTACTTATACACAGTGCTCGAATTGAGGGGGGATGGCATCCCCCTTATGGAAAAAAATGACAAAAAGCATCCCCTTTGTAAAACCACTATCCCCCCTTACCGTCCCCTTTAGATTAACAACAGTGTGTGTAATGTAAAACTTATCATGCAAATTAAATATTAAAATTCTCTATTTATGGTAATTTATGCCTTAGAAACAACAATGATTGACCAATTAGAACTCAGTATTGTAATTAGGCACCATGGACAAGCGCAATACAGTTCATTGCATCATTTCGCGTGATTTTCAAAATGTCTAAGAGCAGTTCAGACGCAACTTTTTGCATTCTTTAAAAAGAAGAGAACAGAGGGTATATTTAGTTGTTTAATATTATATATGTATGCTGTACCTGCCCTGCATAACTGCATTTCAGAACAGTTTAGGCAGCTTGACGTGAGTGTAACTTAAGCTGTTTTATATTCACTGTAAAACACAGTTAACAGGGCTTGCTAACATTTACTTTAGCGACCCAAGTTTCGCTGTTAATATCTAAGTTACAGCAGATTCTAGGTTCCGTTTCTAAAATGAACCGTTATTATTATCCCTAAAATCAGAACGCAAATGATGTGATGCATTTTTAGAACCACTGTTGTCCAAATGTTGCTCCGTTTTCTCGAAAATGCTTCCAAACAGCTAAGCCGCTGTACATCTCCTTGTTAAACAGTAAATTTTTTAATAACAGTAAATGTATCTAAATGCTAATTTAGTTTTTTTCTTTGCCGTCTTTGTTGTGTCAAGAGGAATTTTGTTGATTTAATCTGATTGTAAGATATTCTTCCTGATATTATTTCAGTTTATATAAAAAAAAAGCTCATGTAGTTGGGCCACATAATGTAAACAAAGTGTTGTAAATAAAAAGGTAAATTTATATTTAGTTATCATCCTAATGATACTGTAAAAACAAGGATATGTGTGTGTTTTTGCGAGAGAACGCTTGCTGGTTATTTATTTAAACAAATTAAAAATGTATTTAGACCTATTTTGTTATCAATGTGTGTGTGTAGCTACAGGACACCACCCCCCCGCCCCACCCCCCATACCATCCCCCATGAATTTGTTTTACAATTCGACCACTGCTTATACATTCATGTACACAACAATGTAGTGTATAAGTTTATTTGCTTCCCAAATGGAACACTGTCAGGACTCATCATGTTTGGACTCAGTGTTTGACCCGTACCATGTGGTTGTGTTGTGTTTACTTCCCCATGTGCTCCTCTGTGTTCATTTGATTCTGGTGTGTTTGGTCATGTGCTTCCTTTTTTCTGTTTCCCTCCCTCGTTATCTTGTAGTATGTTCACCTGTTATTGTCATTAATCTGTGTATTCTTAAGTTCCTTTTCCCCCCTCATATTCCTTTACTGTCTGGTCTTGACTATGTCTACCTTGTGTTTGTCCTCCTGTGCTATGTTCCTGTTTACTCCTAGACATTTTGTTAAGTTGAATTAGCAAGCTATTGAATAGTACCTGTCATAAATACAACCCTAGTTACCACCAGGAGGTGGTGTAAAAATAATTTTGCTTACCCAATCCAAAATAATCAGAGCTTGATAGTGCCTCCCATTCCACCATTAAGTGCATAAAGCTTTCAACATTGCATACTTTGTATTGGTTGAATAAGTATTTAAAGTGTACTTACTTTTTTATTTTTTAGAATTTATGGTGTGGATGCACTGCTTACACTATACAACAAAAAAGCGCATAATTATGCAATTTGGGACACACCAATTGATTTGGGGAATCAGACAATACTTGCTGTGGACTGACTTTTAGGTCCCAGACAAAAATTTGCTGACTGGTTTTAAATGCCAGACAAAACAGACACAGGACATTGCAAATAGACTAGGTCCAATTCCTACACAGATCCTATAAATCTGCATTGTAATCTAACACCAGAAACCCAACAGTCCTTATTGAGGTCACATGACCAGCCAGATACTGCTGTGTGTGTGTGTGTTCTTGGCTATGTGTATAATGGCATAGGTATTACAAAATTAACATGGAGAAAAAATAAATAAATGTGATGCTCCTACTTGCAATTATTGTAACTGAACATGCTCTTCAAGGCTTTTGCTTTACAGTCATAACTACCACAACTAACAGCAAATAGAGACCCCATGGCATAAATTCCATTTATTTCATCTTATGAGACAGAATGATGCCAATAATAAGTTCTCGAAATTCAGGATCTAAGAACTAGCCACCAATAGGTAAATGCAGCTAGCATGTGCTTTTAGTACTGTATGTGTGTAACACTAAAATACTGTGCCAGTTTTTGCATGTATTCAGCCAATCAACTTACCTACATTACTGGTAATTCCTATTATTCTTTTTCTACTAAAATAGATCTTAGTTCCTGTAGTGCAAACATGCTGAAAAGTATAAGTAAGAACATTTGGAGAAACTGTGAAGAAGTTCCTCTGGTGTGAAACCCATCAAGTGTGTCTGTGTGTGTGTGTGTGCGTGTGCGTGTGTGTACAAATTACCTTTCTTCTTTTTTTCATCATCTTCATTTTTATCTGTCTCCATTTCCTATTGAAATATTTTACATATTATATTATTATTATTATTGTTAAATCAGAAAGCATCATTATGAATATTGAGCTGCATGCCAACCTCATCCTCTGGGGCAGGGGGGTCAGGAATGGGTATGTCCAGGGGTGCATGGAGAGATGCGAGGTCAGTGATACTAAACTCATCCCCCTAAAACCATAAAAAAAATATTTGAATTCATTTGTTGCTGCAGTCAGGGTAAAACAACTGTGTTGACCTGGGACAGGGTGATGATGAGTTCATTTAGGGACACATATAGCCTAGTGCTGATTTGAATCTAGTCACATCTGCCAAATGATCGAATGTACACAAAATATACCTTCAGCAGCTTGTCAAGCTGTGAGATCTTCAGTGGTATGTAATTGGAGAACAGGTCTTCTGCCTGTCAACAAAATAACTATCAGTCAATACAAACAACAGTGCAGCAACGAGACCAAATATAGCCTATGTTTGAATTATCTGAAGTAAATTCATACCTGCTTATACAGTGACTGTCGGTAGTTTTCTATCTGTATGAAGATAACATAAATGTTCAATTACAATTCATTTATCTTAGAAACTCTTTGTTCTAGAAAATGATTGCGCCTTTCAGGTAAAGTTACTTTCACTTTCACTGTGGATGAGGAAGTGTGACTCAGGAATTTTTAACAAATAAATTGAGACATTAAGCAGTTGTTACGCTCGATAACATCAATACATTCGACAAAAAAATCCTTTAAAACGTCTTACAGGACCCATGCTCAATGCACAGCTCAAACAAACGGGTTTTACTTCGAGATTGTAACGTTAAATGGAGAATATACAAAGATTATAAAGATTAACTTACCCTCACTGCATTATCCGAGTTTAGCTTCAGTACATTAGCTTTAGACATAATGAAAGCAATTTGTCCTAATATAAGAAACAGGTCGCAAGCAGTGAGACGCAGACGTTTAGATTACAAGCTTCCCTTCGCGATACTTTCGATTTCTAAATGACGCCCACTGAGCGCACGTCAGGATTGGTAAGTACGGTGAAGTACCAACATAAATGCATTTCCATATCACTGTCGAAAATGTCACAACATATATTTTCTTCTGTTTTACTTATTTTCTTCTTAGAAATGCAGAAATATGAAAAATAAGGAATCATTTGTCGGTCAACCAATGCCTTAGTAAGTTTTTTTTTACTAACATTAATGTTAAACTTTACGTTTATGTAAAGGCAGAGGCAGGATACAAGATAAAAGTTTCAAGAGAAAAAAATAAAATAAAATCTGAGAGTCACAAAATCCTAATGGAATATGTCCCAAAATATGTTATTAATTAATTAATATAAATTATTGTTGATGATGGCTCCTCTTTTTCGTCCAGCAGGGTGGTTTTGGGGAAAAATCACACCCTGCAGGCGGCAGTAATGCGTGACTTGTGCAAAAGCACGAACATGACGTCACGAAGAAGAAACAACGCCGCAGTCATCGTCAATGTCCGTTTGCTTTTATAAAGTGTTTATGAAGTAAACAGCCAAATATTTCTGTTTTAATGTGTTTGATTTAATCACTAGAATTTTCTGTTTGACTATTGCGAAAGGGAAAAACAATACAAGGGTAAGCATATTCTTACATAGCTTTTATATGAGGAATAAAGCGTTTACACTGTTAAATTAAATTTTGTCTTCGGTTGACGTAATGAGCCTCGTAAATTTTGATTGTATTGGGCATTTTGTTGTGAAATGCTTGGACTTTTTTTACGTATTTCTTTTCATCTTCCATACAAATCGCTTGTCCTAAGGGGGGTGTCTGGGATGCTGGAATTTATTCGTCGTCCTGGGCTGAAGTCTGGGAAGCATCCTGGTCAGATTGGCAGTCAATCACAAGACAAACGTTATATTAGACACGTTCACATTTCTACACACGAGCATTTTACTGTTTAAAATTAATCTAACCTTCACCCTGAGGAAACCCACTTCAACGTAGGAAAAACATACAAACTTCACATAATAAACGGGCCTTCAAGTCATTTTGCAGTTAAACTGGAATTAAAATGACAATAGATCAAATAACGTGGTATAATATTTGAGTAATGTATGTTCAACAAGCACCTGTTACTGTTAGTATATGAAAAAAATATATATTTTCTTGACAGTTTGGACATACAAACCCAAATGACAAGACTAAAATAAAATATGAAACAATGTTTTCTTGTTCTCAACAACAAAATGCAGGTTTTTTTTTTAAAGAGCAGCGTGAAAACAAACCAGTAGGTCCACAGAAATAAAACGCCAACATTTTTAAGATAAATTTGTTACAAATTTTTAAAAAAATTCTATTGCATTTTTAAACTTTGCATTACTGAAATTTTCAGTTGTTCAGACAACAATGATCCACAAAAACTACTAAAGTCGCAGTATGCCTGCCTTTTAAATAAGCATGCTGTCACTGTTTTCACAATTTGGGATTTTGTATTATAGATGGAGAAAGTAAGAGTTTCATTTTCAAAAACGTGTAAATTTGTTGTTGTGTGTATAAATTGAAAGTGCATACATCAGACGTTTTTCATTTAGCTGTTAACAGCCCCTTAGAAGTTCAGGCTTTCTAATTAATTAAATAAATAAAAAAGAAAAACACCAATGCATAGCTTAAAACAAAGTACATTAATGACGGTTAGAGCAAAGGTTAAGTGGTAAAAAAAATAGATAAATTACTGTATAACATTTGTAAGCTTTTTCTCAAATTGTTAGTAACTCATAATATGCTGCTTTTTCTTGCCAAAGGGATCTTTCTTTCATGCAAGTTTTAAGCCATAAGCCAGTCCTTTTTCCCTGTTCATCTGCCATATTCATGAACTATATGTACATACACGCAGTCCACAATTCATCTCTGTATATTGGTGCAAGTTAACAGTAATGTCCAGGTTTTTGAATCACATCGCAATTAGACAGCCTTCTTTTAAGACAAAAACTGCAATTACATGCAAAAAATATTCCTATATAACATTTTCCTGTGGCTAATGATACTTTGCACTCTCCATTGATATAATAGTTTTTCTTTTTTTATCTTTTTCCCCCCAGATGGGTGAGGTGGAGCTATCCTGTTTGGCTTATGCCAAGATGAATCTTCATGCCAGTCAGTTTCCACGCTGCAGTGTGAATGGCCTGCTGTTGTCCTCCAGTACAGCAGGGGGACCTCTATGTATCACAGACTGTGTGCCGCTGCTCCACTCACACCTGTCTCTGGCTCCAATCACACAGCTAGCTCTTACACAGGTAACTACACCTATGTGTTCCCAGTGGACAGCGAATGTGCAGAAGAACAGTGTTTCTGCATCTGGAATTGCATATGTTATTAGTAGGTTGGCTTGAAACTTGCCTTTTGACCAATACAAATGATCATGCGCTGTATTAGTTATTCTTTCATTAGACAACATTAGTTTCACTACCTTTTGCAAGTAATCTGGGTACTTCTCATCTGCTTATTTTAAAAAAAAACATCTTTAAAAATAAACACATCATACATATTTCAGATACTGTTATTAGTCGTTATATAGTCATAGATTAAGATACCAATATGAACAACTGTGTGTGAAAATACTTTCCCCAAAGCTTTTATATTGTTACCATGGTCCTGATTTACCAAACAGGACAAATTGACAGTTAATTCCATTAAAGCAATGATGGGAATGGAAAATATACTGTGTGATCTATTGACCATTCATGACTGGGGTTTATGCACACAGACTTTTAATTTTCAGTCAGCCAGCTCAAGCGATTTTAGTGAAGTGTCATGCCATTACAAAATCACCGGGTTTAAGATCTGATTTCTTAAAAAAATCAATGATCATCACGGCCTGACTGAGATATGATACAAAGTTGCTATCAGACTGGACAAGAAGCACTGAAGTAAATTCCATTGTTCCACGCCATGTTTTTAAAATATGGAAATTTACTTCATTACAGTATTTTCAATGGAGTTTCAGCGCTTGCCCGCTGCTCATGACGGCACTTGTGTTTGTCTTTCATCTCGTTTTATGCTTGGATAACCAAATCAATGCTGAATCTATTTAACTGGTTATACTTTAAATACATTACAACATTAATGCTGTAAAAGACAATTTATGAAATTGAAAATAGACACATAAACCTTTCACCGGACGTTTATCAGTGGCTGAAAAAAACACTTGCTGTGCATATAACCCATTTAAGAACACAGAAGCTCATTTTCATATCGTCTAATGCAATGCATAGTGCTAGTGCAAATTTGGCAGCCAACGATGATAATAATATGCATGTTATCTGCTAACAACTACACTGGCACAAAATTATTATTATTTTATTTTTTTGGGTGGGGCATTACATAATCTTGCACATACCAGTAAACTGACTACCACAGTTGCATGAGTCATTAAATGAGTTTCTTACCGCACCTATTCAGCAGTTTTAACATGCCTCACCTTAGTAAATCCAGACAGTAGTTATATAAAAAAAAAATTATTGGCGAAAGAAGGTTGGCGTTGATTCAAGTTTATGGAAAAATTGCCCCTAAATATATCTTAATAGGTTATTTCCCACAAATTGAAATGTTTTATTTACTCTTCCTTTTGTTGTTTCAAACCCATAAGACAAACCCATCTTCTTGCCTGCATCTTCAGAACACAAATTAAGATATATTTAATACTTTCATCATTTTTGTCCACCCGTTGAAAGTCAAAAAAGTTGCATTTGAAAATTCATATTTGTACTTAAATGATGGAATGTAACTATTCTGTTGTTGCAGATAGGGTTGCCATCTTACATCCTAAGCTAAAAGGCCTGGTTTCACAGACAGAGTTTAGACTGGGATTAGGCCATAGTTTAATTAGGAAGTTTAAATCATTTTTATATATATGCTTTGTATGTGGGCCAATTAGAGAGACAGAAAATAAAACATTATTTTGTTTATTTTATACAACTCCTGCAATTGGATGTTTTTAGTGGACACTTTTCTAACTAATATGCCTATAATTGCTCATTCACATGCTCAACAAACATGCCTGTGATTGGCCCCAATGCTGCAAAACACATTGTAAAGAGAAACTTTGACACACTTTACTGAGTGCTTATGTAATCTGAATGCAATGCAAATAATCACGAGAGCATTGAAAGCACGCACCTGTTTGACCCTGTTCAACTTCTCAGTCCTACCAATCCTGCAGAGAGGCTGGTAGTTTTTTTAAATTTGATGTTTACATGCTTCTCCAATTGAATACATTTGGTATTTTCTATTCTAGGTCGATGTTTGGTGTTCACAAACACAGCAAAGGATTGTGGGGTATTATCAAGCTAATGCTTGTGTGTCAGACAGCAGGTATTCCCTTAACCTTTTCTTCACTTCTTTTTGAGTTTATTTGTTTATTTTTCTCCTCATTTCACTTTCTCTTATTGCCTTTTCCAGCCCTACACCATGTGCATTGAAAATTGCAGAGAAGATCTTCGAGCAGTGCAACAATGCTGTGTTACTTATGGTAATTTTGAAAATGTCATCGGGATACAAATATTACTCAGAAAAGCCATTTTGTAATTGGAAAAATGTTTGTCTTAGATTGATGGAGAAAAGATGTTTCCAGGCTGCCGCGTTCCTCCAATCGTGATGTATGAGCGCAAAGACACCCGCTGGGCTCTCAAAGACAAACACACGTAAGGAAATGTCGAACAATGTGTTGATGATAATGCTGCAGTGCAGTTATTAATGAAATTTCTCTTCACTAGAATAATGCTTCGACAGTGGGAAGAAACCTGCTCCATAGTTAATCAGCTGTTCAGCTCTGGCGATCAGGCGTTATTGGTGGATTTTGACAGCCATTTGGATGACATCACAAAAGATTGGACCAATCAGAAACTCAATGCCAAGATCATGGAGCTGGTCTCCCCAGCCAATGGAAATGTTTAACGATATAGACTAAATCAGCTCACATAATAGTTTTTTCCAACTCACAAGTCTAGTGTTTTTAAGATTTGAAACCGTTTCATTTTCTTACTTTGATCATGTTACATCTGTCATCTTTAGTCATTTAATAATAAGCTATTAATTATTTAATATCCATGTATCTGTCTTATCATTAAATAAATCTGTAATAAAACTATGCTATGATATGTCTTCTTAAAGAGATAGATGGTTCCTTATAGCCAAGAGACCATATATAATTGCTCAGAACACATCAGACTGGGTTGATGGCATTAAAAATGTGACTTTTTTATTTTTATTTAAATGGAACGATAACCACAATCATGCAGTGTTTAATCAAATCAGAGCTCAAGACAATTTTTAATTTAAATAGATATGTCTAGTGGTGCATCTCAATCAGCTACCTAGCTTCAGAGGTCGTGGATCTGTTGGTCGTGTACACAAATTCGGTCACTGGTAAGGACAATAAGGAGCTTGGTTCATTACACATTGGGACACTGACTGTGATGTGAGAACATCCTTGTACAACATCAAAACTGCAGTTTATAAACAGCAGAACTAATATTTTTCATATATAATTTTTATAGTTTTAAAGTATATTATAGCTAAAAAATTTGACTGGTTCATATACCAGCAACATTTCAACTGTTAAATAATTATAAATATTTGCTAGATTGTTCTTAACCTCTCTAGCTATGTTTGTTTGTGTTAAATATAAAGAAATAACAATGTAGAAAAACATCTCTTTGTCGTTATTTTCAATGATTTAGTTCACGATTCATGTTTTGCACTTCCGAATTCCGTTACGGCAACATGGCTAGCATTTATGCTCCCTAATTTTTACATTGCATTGTGGGACTTTTAAGGGATCTAAAGTTTCAGTGCTAGTTTTGCGATTAAGACAGCATTTAAAATGGCTGACTGTCTGATCAGTGTCCTGGCCTGACTACTGAATAAGGGAGCTGATTGAGACGCACTCTAGTTCTAGGGTGGTTGAAGTCATTAAAAATGCTGCTAGGACCCATTTCTCAGTACTTAAGTCACTTAAAAAAAAATCCCACACTGTGGATCTTTTTATCTTCCTGTTATGACTGTAACTCCAGAGCTTTATCCCGTCATGGTCACCACTACTGAATCTTGTCATGTTTTCTCACTGTTTTAATGCATTGACTAACATTTACTATTGAGACTTTATTGTAAACTTTGGTTATTGTACCTGTTAAAATAATAAAAATATCTTTTTTTGTAGCTTAGTGCAATATTGTGATAAAACCTTTAGCAATTAATTGCATTAAGAAAATTTGATACCGGCAGAACACTAGTCCTGTAATGGCTACCATCCCCGCTGTGCCAGAGCCCCCGCCGTCATGTTGTCCACATCCAGACCTACATGTAGGTCCCAAGGCATTTGAGACTGGTGTCCAGTGTGGACTGTTTGTTCTTTGTTTTGCACTAGCTTCCTTGTGTCTGGCCTCTTTGGCAATATTATAAAACCCTTCTGCACATGGATCCGCTTTTCATTTTTTCTCTTACCAAATTGTTACACTACACATCAGTTGGTGCTCATTGTTAGGACTTGCCTGGAAAACCTTGGAGCTCCATAAAAAGAAAGCACTTGGATTCTGCCGAGTGATACATTTAATGTTGCATTAGCGTTGGATGAAAATGTACCGTTAAACATAACAGTCCATTTGTAGTAATTGCGTACATTGTTATTAATGCATATAATGAGATTAAATCTCTTATAACAGGGGATTTGTACAGTGGTACAAATTACAATTTGTGAAACACACAATGCTAATGACATTTTGAACTACTTATAAATAGTGCGATAGGATTATATATTTATATAGTGGTTGAAGCAGCTAATAATTGTAGCTTTTACACTCACTACCCACTGGAAAGTGTTTCTGCTAGTTGTCCCAAGTCATTTTCCTTGTGATTTTAATCCATAATGTCAAGAACGCAGTGAGTGTTATCTCAGAGGTTTGTTACTGGTTACTCCGATACTTCAACAAAATTCAGTGTCACTTCCCCTGTAGGAGACTGGCTGGCCAGACTTTTGAGAATTGCCATGGACTCTCTGAAGGCCTTGACCTCTTCTATCTGCGCCTCAGCCCAGGGGAGAGAGATCTGGAAGAAGCAAAATAAAGATTTTTTTTTCTTTAAGATTTACCTTAATTTGCCCAAAACTCAACGTTCATTCCATTTTCAAGTCCAAATATTTAAACGTAGCAATGTGAAACCCAAAAGAAGATATTTTAAAGAAAGCTGAAAACCTGTAACCCTTGACTTCCATGAAGTCAAGGGTTACAGGTTTTCAGCTTTCTTCAAAATACAAAAAAAAAAAACTCATAAAGGTTTGGAAACACTTGAGGGTGATAAAATAGTACATTTTAATTTTTGAGTTAAATATCCTTTTAATTTCCACCATGTGTTGTAATTGGTCACAAATCACAATGAACTAGTTGTTTGGTTGATCAATCCCTATTCTGTTGAATACAATGGATTGAATCCTGTTTTGAAGTCAAGGCTAGGTTTTATTATGCACAAATGTGAATAAGATAATGTCGTCACACTATATGATTTGATTATTCAAAATTGCTTTGAGTTTTTGAGGTGTTTTTTAAAAGCATTTTTTAAGCTTAACTGCAACCATTAACTTCATTATATTTAAGGAGCCTAGACATTGTGCAAAACACCATTTGTGTTTAAAAGTTACACAAAGGTTTTAAAAAACTGAGCAACCCCTTTAAGTTATTACTATTTAAGATAGCAGTTTAACCATATGACAAATGTAGCATATGATCTATATACGTATATCTATTATGCATTTACCTTAATGATGATGTGTTTATCAGAGATGTTATCTCCTTCCAAGAGCTCTTCTCCAAAACACAGAATGATCTCACTTTGAGGTTGTTTTCCTCCATTGCGGAAACATTCCAACTCTGAGAAGAGGAAAGACATTTCAAATTAACACTGTAATCATTTATAAAACTGGTATTTTACAAAGAAGTTTCTAGTTTGAAGTGACAGGTGGGAATATCATTTTGTGAAAATTTAAGCGGATACAGTATAGCAATAGCTAGCTAATGTAAGGTCCAATCTCGCTAACATTAGTACTTATTACCAAGTCCTAATTTTTTACCAATGTCCACACAATGTAAATTTAATATGGCTTGGAAATGTCTTTCTGTTGAAATGTATCTTTCAGGCGCAGTTATATTACACAGCATGGCCAGCATACACTCCCTGTGTAAGAAAGTGGTCACGTTGGAAGTTACCTAACTGGGGAACATATTTAGGAATTGCGTAATATCACTTCAGTAGTTCAATCATACGGAACTGCAAGAAAACTTTTGTGCACCAAAAACAGTAGAAATGACTTTTTCTGCCTATGTCTTCCATGTTCGATTAGGCTGTGTGTTTACTATGGGCAATGCAATGCTTGTGTGTTGTGCTGCTGACTCTAATGGCAATTTGTTGTATTGCCTGTAGTAAACATGCACCCCGAAGACCTGAATAGAAAGAGAAGACATTGACAAACAAAGCCATTTTTAATCTTTTTTTTTTTGATGCACAAACGTGTTCTCAGAGCTTCATATGATTACAGTTAAACCACTGAAGTCACATGGAATATTCTGACAAAGTGTTGATTCCTTTTTTGGATTTTGAACATGTTGGGAAGTCTATGAAGAATGAGTGAGCTCTTGCTTTTCATCTAAAATATCGGAATTTGTGTTCTGAAGATGAATGAAGGTCTCAGGATATTGGAACGACATGAAGGTGAGTAATTAATAACAGAATTTTCATTTTTGGGTGAACTAAGTCTTTTATAAATGTGTTTTGTTTTATTGAATATTTATAAAGATAGCAGGTCATCCACTTTATTATGCAAAGAACTCAAAGAGTTCTGCCACTCATAAACAACAAGCGTTCTATCCAATACAGTAAGAGGAATTGTTTGAGTGGTGTAAATAAATTATGGAGTGTGTACATAAGGACGAGGTTTATGGTGCACTATACAGCAGGTATGATTATGCAGTAGGTTTCAGCACAAGGTTGTGTAATGGAACTGTATTACAACTACCAAACTCTTCTGCTAATGTAGTTATTCTTCACAAAAAGAGTACTTTCAGGGCATTCAAGCAGGTGGACTGGGGCATAACACCAGTTCAAATTAAAGGGCATTTTATTTGTAAGTAATGGAAATCAAATGTAAAAATACTACTAAAACTATAAGCACACATTAGGAAACACTCACAAAAAGGAAAGAAAAACAGTGCCTTGTCAAGATTTTTTTAAACAATAATATGGATTCAACCAGTTTCTACCAGGTTCTGATGTGTTGTCAGACACATCAGGGCACATATTAATAAAACATTTTATCTTACCACTAAGAGTTCTCATAAATGTCAGTCAGAAATTCTGAGCTTTTTTTTTCTTTCTTAAAACCTATTCATAAAGCTGCTAAGGCAAAGTTTAAGGGTTGGGTTGACCTCGTTGCAATGGATAACGTCAGCATGTTTACTAACTTTTGAAAACATTGTTGTCTAATTGGGAGGGGAGGAGTCCCTGTCAGAGAGTGCAATATTATGTGGCCATATTCAAACAAAGGTTTCAAGATAAAAACATTGACACATTAAAATAAAGAATTGCATTCTAAAAAGTATGTTCCTTGCTTTTAATATTTTAGACATTAAATAAAGAGTTTCTTCCATTCTATGTTACCTAAGTTAATGTGTTTTCTTTGAGAATATAATTCAGGAAATATATATTTTAAACATTTTAATATATATGTAAATAAATAAAACATGTTTATGTAAATGTTTTATATATATATATATATATATATATATATATATATATATATTTTTTTTTTAGATGTAAAAATATATTTGCAAACATATCTTACCATATGGGATAACTCCACAATTACGACAATAAGTTATTAAAAGCTTATTGTGGTCAAATGATTTTAAAATGGTTTCTTTATAAGTTAGATTGCTGAATATAGAGCTTCTTTAGCAATAAAACCCTTGTGAAAACAATAAAAACAATGTGCTAAATTTAGAATTGACATGCCCAATACTTTTAAGATTTTCAAATAGATGATTTGTGAATATGGCCCACAAAAACTAGTATTCTGTAAACATTTTGTATAAACATTTAAGCCAAAGAAGATTAAGGAACTTATTAAATAATATTTATTCTAACTTTTGGGCTTTATAATGCAAAATATATGCTTGTGAAACACTTACCTTGTTGAAATATCTCCCGGTTGAACAGCTGGGTTGGTGTGCCTGCTCTCTCCATTTTACAGGGTCCTGTGGTGGTACTATGTGGTCCTCTCCAGAAGACCCGTCCCTGGCAGAAGCGCTTGGCATAGATGCCTCCTGCCAAGGAGGTCAGCGTTACTCCCCACTCCATGAAGGGCAGCACTGATTTAAGAGCATTCAAGCGTGGGGCGAGACTGGAGTCTGTGCCAATATCTGATGGGGGGTCCGGGAGAGGGATTCGATGGAAGTTGGAGCCACTGAGAGATGGTGGAGATGGAGGGACAGGTGAGGGAGGCAGGTAAGAGATCCGAACATCGTTGCTCATTACTTCTCGCCGCAAAACCTCCTGACCAATGTAGTGCACGGTTATGTGGAAAGTGTGCAGTGCTGAAAGAGCAGAGGAGATTTATGAAACCAAATAATAAATATAATTAAAAAAATAATAGTTGAATTAAAAAAACTATACTATAAAGAAGCTTACATACACTTAATACTGTGTTACCACAAAGCAATTTTGTGTTTAATTTACATCTAACAGTGGTTCAAACATAAACATCTTGGCTATAAAAATGCTTGTCAGAGAAAATCTAATAGATGCCTAAAATAGTCAAAAAATACACTAATATAGGCAGAATTCACGTGTAGTCATTCATTCTTTTGTATTTGATGACTAGTCTAGTCTTGGACTATTGTTAGACATCTATTCGATTTTCACTGATAGCCCATATTTAGCCTTGTTTCAGCCAAGACGTCTATGCCTACGTATTATAAATGGATGTCTATTAGACAAAAATGCTTGCTGGGTCGTTGCATTAATGATCCACAGCTGTTTTTGTGATAGCTGTTTATGATTCCCTTTATAAAATGTGATATGTAGCAATATATGCAAATCACATATATAACATTAAAGTTTATGTTTGCATTTCTGATATATAAAAAAATACTGTATGTCATAAATGTACATACATGCAACATATATTTCAAAATATTGCAAAAATGGCCATTTACATATATTTTTCCCAACTATTTGAATCACAAACATGTACACATATGTCCAAATATAACAGCTCTAATTTTTGTATGTTCATATATGGCTATATATCAGATTTCTGTATGGGTTGTTTGTCCTGAACAGTTAAACTGCCTGTTGTCCTTCAGAAAAATACTTCAGGTCCCCAAAATAGTTTGATTTATTAAAAGTTTACACCCTAGCTCTTAATGCATACTTTTTCCTTTTGAAGCATCAGTGAGCATTTGAACCTTCTTTCAAGTCTCTCAGTTGTCCTCAGTGTTTTTGAAAAGGGTTCAAGTACACTAAGATACTGAAAAAAACGAATAGTTTCTTTTGACCTAAAGGATTTTCTGTGTATGTAAATTCAACTATTTTCTCTTGTGGACTATATTCATTGATTCATTCATTTTCCTTTGGCTTAGTCCCTTTATTAATCAGGGGTCGCCACAGTGAAATGAACCGCCAACTTATCCAGCATATGTTTTACACAGCGGATGCCCTTCCAGCCGCAACCCAGTACTGGGAAACGCCCATTTACTCTTGCATTTACACATACACTCGTACACTATGGCCAATTTAGCTTTTTTAGTTCACCTATAGTGCATGTCTTTGGACTGTGGGGGAAACCGGAGCACCCGGAGGAAACCCACGCGAACACGGGGAGAACATGCCAACTCCACACAGAAACGCTAACTGACCCAGCCGGGGCTTGAACCAGCAACCTTCCTGCTGTGAGGCGACAGTGCTAACCACTCAGCCACCTTGTGGATTATATGTAACCAAAATATCTTTCCAGATTCTGCAAGGTGTATGTAAACTTTTGACTTTATCTGTATGTTATAATCAATAAAACAATGAAATTTTTTTTAATTACCTCTCTTTTCGACAAAAGGTACAGCTTCAATGGTGAAGTTTAACTGGATATCTTCTGTGTCTTAGAAAAATCAAACGATAATACAACTTTGCGTTAACATCAGCATTAACCACAAAAAAACAAATTAAGTGTAAATTCATAGAATCAAATCAGATGATTACTGTTATCACTCTTCCCCATCCCTGTTTGAATTGTTATCGCACTTCCTGTATTTATGACGATTTCCTGTGCACTCTGTAAAAATCAGAACGGGAAATTACAGAGTCAGCAAAAACTGAGCAGTGGAGTGCAAAATGTATCTTGATTGAATTATGCATATGCAGGGCAGGGTTTTGTGGTTTGTGTGATGTTGCAAACTACATTATAAGCAAGGCATGCCTCACCATGTTGATGGCCTGTGGCGCAACAATCTCCTCTTTGATCTTTTTGTCTTCTGTCTCCTGTTCATTGTCAGATTCGCTGTGTTTCCTCTTGCTGCTCCTCACTGATTTCTGACCACTCTCTTTTTTTACTTTAACCACTCCTATGATGAGAGGAAAAGAGAAAAATTTTAATACACTTTGCAGTTATCATAGGCATCTTAGACTTAATAGTTAATAGGAAGTTTCAATATTTTCATAATGAATAAGGTAAGACACCAGAGATGCCTTGAGAAATCAGTTTGAAACCAGCATAAAATATTGTTTTCAAAGGTTTCTTTCAACAGATTTACATCAATCCACATCAAACATAAATTTTCCATAATATTCAACAAATATACACAAATAATCTGTTAGTAATTGGACTAATGACTCAACCAGACTGAATACCTTAATCAAGATGACTGAGCTAAATATAAATGAAATTTGAATCAGATTGTAACGGGTGTTTTAAACCTTTTCTGATCTGATCTGATTTAGAGGACATGAGCATGTGACTGAAAACTGAAACTTGAAAGTTGTGCAATAATGTAGAACTGGCAAATTCATATGTTCAGACTATGGCTGCACAATATAAAAAAAAAAGATCGTTGTTGCAATAATAGTATATGCAATATCCATATCGCAGAGAAGTGTAATAAATTTAATTAATTTTAAGCGCCAAGCATTTGAGTAAAAATAGGTTGTAAAAATAAGTCTGACCAGATGATCAGATGGGGCCTTTAATGTCTTCACCCCCAACCTAGGTACTGTTAGGTGAACCTGAAAATAATTCAGGTTTTACAATAATTCAAAATAAAAGCTGAAAATAATTACTAATGTTGGGAGACAAGAGAAAAAATGACAACAGCCAATAAGAATAAATATTTCCGCTGAGGTTTTCAGTCATTTGTGGTGTTTTCATGTCTAAATTGTTGCACCTTGACATTGTTTTTTCATTTAATTAGCTCGGAAAATTATATATTACCTGTTTATTTTAGTATGATCATAACATAAATATATATATATATATATATATATATATCTTTTTTAATTGCTGCTAAAATAGTATTTTGCAAATTAGGAAAAATTATATCGTTATCGTGACACTCAACAACAATATTGCATATTGCATATTTTCCCAGTATCGTGCAGCCCTAGTTCAGACACACTGTCCAAATTTATATCTGGATTAAAAATGTATCTTTATACCCAAACTTTCACATGAAATATCTTGTGACAATGTACTATGCTATTTTGTTCTCCATTTGCTTTCTGTTTCAACATTGGGATACCCATAAGGTAACTAGAGATTTTGCAGCTCCAGTTCGAATTAAGCCTCTTGTGAGGATTTCAGATGACCTGATACATGTAATATGATGAAAGAAGCTGTGAGGACCTCATACAATGCCAACCCTGAACCAACTTATAAAACTTTCAGAAAGTAATCTTCATTTTAATCGTGTTCATGTTGCTTGAATACTGCCCTTACCTGCATGATTATATTATCCCAGAACTGAATTATGGACATTACTTTGACATATTAACCTCTGATAACCACACAACACTAAAATGTAAAGTAGAAGCATGGTTTCTTTTGGCAAAGTTGCTTTGAAATTATTTGTATCATGAATAGTGCTATTTAAATAAACATGAAATCGCTGATATACAATGC
>CAIGQV010017103.1:1944634-2027546 GCA_903798115.1 Danio jaintianensis | reverse complement strand
GGAGTTTGAGCTCTGCACATGTCCAGCTGGCCATAATGGGGCACCATCTAAACACCAGGCAGCAGTAGTACAAAATTACCTCCATCAACTTTAATAAAATCTTATAAAATCTTTTAATTCTTTAAATTTGAGTCTAACAGGACCTTTAAGTTTAGTTTTTATTTTTATTTTTATTATTGCTTAAAAAATCTTAAACATATATATCAAATATTTTCAAATTTGACACCATATTTCATACAGACCATTAAGCATGTGCAATTGTTTTGCTGCAATATGACTGCAATATTTACTAGGGGGAAAACTGACTGTATCCTTCTAGCGGCACAATACATTAATGCCTGTCACAAAAAGAGAGAGGAGACCAATAAAAAACATCAGTGATGCGCCTGCAAATACACACGCACACACACACATCTAGATTATTATAAATGAATCATTGTAAATATACTGATTATTTTAGTTTTTTTATTACTGTTTTATCCTAAAATGTAAATGAATACAGTGTATTCTGATCTATAAATTTTTTTATTGATATATATGAATAATATGATATATGTATGAATAATATGATATATTGAATAATATATGATATATTGAATAATAATGTGATATTTATATTTTTATTTTATATATATATATATATATATATATATATTTTTTTTTTACTACTACTACTATTTACTGTGTTTACTGTGGTTTTTTTTATTATATATGTATGTTCTTTTATTTTTAATGTAAACTTTATAAATGCTTTGCTTTGGCAATTCATTTGTAACATTTGTCATGCCAATAAAGCAATTATTAAATTGAATTGAATAAAACAATGATCACAGCAGGGGCGGACTGGCCATCTGGCAGATCGGGCAGTTTCCCGCTGGGCCGACGTACTTTTTGGGACTGTCTGATCATCTTCTTATGATCTGATCGGCCCATAAAACGCTTAGCAGCCTATCGTTTTTTTCTGCGTAATTAATTGACGATGCTGTGATCTGTGACGTTCTGAAAGTAAGACGTTTTTTTTCTGACAGACCGGCCCATGTGACATAATCTGCAGCCCATTGGGTTTTCTCTTTATTGACATTGGGCTGATCCAATCACAAACTCCTATTTTGCTTAGCGCGTATGGAGAACAGAAGCAGCGCGCAGACGTTTGCCTTTCACGTGGGCTGCGTCTGCAGCGCGCAGCGGATTGGCGACTGTTGCACATCAGTCTATCTCCGTCTATTCTCAGAATCAGAAAGAGCTTTATTGCCAGGTATGTTCACACATACGAGGAATTTGTTTTCGTGACAGAGCTTCTACAGTGCAACAGAATTACAGAGACAGGACAAAACAGATAATAAATATATTTAAAAAATAAAAGTAAATAGTGAATGCAAATATACAAATTGACATCTATCTAGTTACCTATCTATATAAATACACTTACACTTAGTTGGCGGTTCATTCCGCTGTGGCGACCCCTGATAAATAAGGGACTAAGCTGAAGGAAAATGAATGATCTCCATGATAGTGTTTTTGGGACTTAAAAAAGAAAAGGAAAAAAATTGTGAGATAACGCAGCCAGATGAGAGAACAATGTCAAGAACAATGTCAACCTTCAGCTTGGTGAAACACCTCACATAAGCATTTTAATCTGATGCAAGTATGATACAATACAATATAATACAAAGTATAGCTTTATGAATGTACATTAAAAAAAAAAAATCAAAAACTTTCAAAACTGATGACCATTAAACACATCATCACCGTCTTGTGAAAAGGGACCATTGTCCATTAGTTGTGGTAAAGTCTTGAAGGGATACAGCTGCGGATACTTGGGCATGCCACATCAACATAGCATAATTTTTGTGACACTGTACAAGATATTTTGACTACTGTGAGGGCTAGGTTTAGGGGTAGACATTAACAAAACACAATGTAATGGGTAATTTAATATATAATATAAACAATTCTGGGTGGAGCGGTGGCGCAATGGGTAGCACTGTTGCCTCACAGCAAGAAGATCACTGGTTCGAGCCTTGGCTGGGTCAGTTGGCATTTCTGTGTGGAGTTTGCATGTTCTCCCCGTGTTTGTGTGGGTTTCCTCCGGGTGCTCCGGTTTCACCCACAAGTCCAAAGACATGCGATATAGGTGAATTGGGTAAGCTAAATTGTCCGTAGTGTATGTGTGTGAATAGGAGTGTATGGGTGTTTCCCAGTGGTGGGTTGCTGCTGGAAGGTCATCCGCTGCGTAAAACATATGTTGGATAAGTTGGCGGTTCATTCCCCAGATTAATAAAAGGACTAAGCTGAAATGAATGAATGAATTAACAATTCTCGTTAACTTTCAGACAGTGCTGTACCACTTCTAGTAGTCTCAGCCTCAGACCTCATACCAAGCACCACCCATGGACCTGTGGCTAAACGTCTGATGCATATGGCACACTTTTTTGCAAACACTTGGTTTAAATATACACGATTTTCAGGAGTCAAGTGTGCAGCAATTTTAACCTGGAAACAAGCCTGATCAGATAAAAAAAAGCTGTGATGTTTATGTCAGTCTGCATCTGCGTCTGTTTTGATTATTAAGGATATTGATGCGTTGATGCGTCTGATGCACAGTTGGGTGCCAATAGTATCTGGATGCAGACTTGGATTTGCAAGCTGAGACTGCATATCTCAGACTTACACTGTCAGACACAATGCACTCAAAGGAGCTAGTGACATTACTGTAAGGGGTAGGGTTAGGGGTGGGGTTAGGTGTGTGCATTAAAAAACATTGCATGCAGCTCACCATGCAACTGCACCAAGTCTGCATCCAGACCCCTCTCAGCTTGGCTGTTATTCTGTGGACATTTCCACACCCCTAAACATGACATGACACAAAACAAAAGTTGATTGGTTGGTTAACCTGTCAGTCAAGTAGCATCGTGGGTGATCCTTGACTATTCAAAGCGGCCAAAATTACCAGACCTTCAGCCATAAGTCTAAAATATAGACTTATAGATATATTATGCATAAGTCATAAGCAACAACCAATAATTATACCCTTTAAAATCCTTCATTCCAAAGGGCCCTTCAAAGTTTTGAGCACTTCAGTTTGAAATTAAACTTCAATATGGTGACCATGGTTGTTTTCACAACAAAGTTCCTTTTGGAATGAGGCAATATCCCATTTGGAATGCACTGGGAGTCTTCACTAATGAGCAGATGAGTTGGTCAGGTGTGAGCTGAATCAGTATTGTGGCGGGCATTAACACCATCTCAAAATTTCTAACTGGCATGGACTGAGCAGACAGATCGGTGTCAGACTTAAAGCAGAGCTGCATGAAGTAGTGACTATTTCTGTCACCTAGCTGTCACATCATAACACATTTTTCATATCATTACCTACTCTCAAACTAAAGTTCAAAATTTTATGAAACATAAAATGGGGGGGGGGGGGGGGGGGGTGGGGGTTGGAGTAAAGGCCATAATATGAGCTGAAAATATATATCTACACTGTAAAAAATACATACACTAATTAACAGTTTTCATATTTTGTGATTCACAGGTTTTTCTGTTTATTTGCGGTTATAAATCACATCATGGGACCTTGATCTCTGCTCTGTTGAATTTTGATGTTGAAAATTTAAATTTAACAATGTGACTTATTTACATTTTAGTAGTTTAAAACAACCTATAGTATTAGAAATAATATAAAAGATCAAGATGTCAAAACACAATGTTTCATCTTGCAGAATACAAACATAATTGTTTCTGGGGAAGAAAAAAAACAATACCAAGCATATGTAAACAGTATGCAGTATGACTTTTGGTTTGCTTTACCAAACATATAATCACATAGGGGGTGGCATGGTGGCTCAGTGGTTAACACTGTCGCCTCACACCAAGAAGGTCGCTGGTTTGAGTCCTGGCTGGGCCAGTTGGCATTTCTGTGTGGAGTTTGCATGTTCTCCCCTTATTTGCGGTGCTCTGGTTTCCAAAGTCCAAAGACATGCGCCATAATTGGGTAAACAAAATTGGCTGTAGTGTATAAGTGCATGTGAATAAGTATATGGGTGTTTCCCAGTACTGGGTTGCGGCTGAAAGGGCATGCGCTGCGTAAAACACATGCTGGAATAGTTGGCGGTTCATTCTGCTGTGGCGACCCCTGATAAGTAAGGGACTAAGCCGAAGGAAAATGAATGAATGATAATCACATTGCTGACCAATCAGGTCTGGGATTTTTTGGAAGACATGCTTGAAAGACAATGGATAAAATAGATAATTTTAGACAGAGGGTAAAAAGAAATGCAGCAATGTACAGTACAACACACAAATAATATGTTGGTTGAACTTTAAAGCATGTAAATGTATTCTGGCAGACTCTGCATACCATGTAGCTCATATTTACTAGAACACTTTTCCGTGATTAATTTAGAGAGATCCCCACTAGAGCCATTCAAATTTACTTTGAATAGTCTGTTTAAATTAGGAAAAAACATTTGTTGGTTGTATGGCTGTGCCATCTTGCTTTACAGTTTTATTCACTACTATAAACTATAGGCCTACTCTATACACCTAAAGAGCTTTCATAAATAATGATATTTTCTTTCCAAATACAAAACACAAGATCTGTAATGTCTAACTAGAAGAGTGTGTTTTAAAAAATGGAACACAACAGCATGACAGATTATTCACTGAATGCCACTTACAGTATAGGCTAAGATATCACATTAGAAAATACACTTCCTTTGCTTTACTTGTGTAATTGACAGAAATTTTGTAATGTTTTAAGTGTTATGATGAAGATTTGTTGTGCACTGTAAAATATTTTAAGCCAGTACAACAACAAAAAAAACATAATCCTTATTTCCTTTAGCTTTTTCTTGTTCACTCAACTTTTGGAAACATCAGCTGCACTGACCTAATATTATTTGTCAGTAATACAAAAAACATTTAGCTGTTTTAAGTTGTGCCAACTGAACATTTTTTGTCTGCAGAACTGGATTGCCTGAAGTTGAGTGAACAAAAAAAAACAATCCTTATTTCCTTCTGTTTTTTCTCATGTACTCAACTTTTGAAAACATCAGTTGCACTGACTTAAAATGTCTGAAGTTGAGTGAACAAAAAAACTCTTTTGGAAATTGGTACTAAAAAGTTATAATACATTATCAGAACAAAGTTCAATAAAAAAATGTAAAAAAATAAAACAGAGACAAATGTTAACAAAACATTTATTAGACAGAACTAGAAACAGGAGGCAAAACAACAATAACGGTGAGCAAAACATGGCAGGACAAACAATTAAAACCACTTTGTAATGCTTCACAGGGAAAAACAAGACTCAGAAAAGAGTCTGTGTGAATGAGGTGTCTTTATAGTCTCAGTAATCAGTCCATCATGAGCTTCCAGCTGTGTGTGTGTGACCTTCCAGAAACTGGTTCCTCCATTTGAATTATAGTTTGAGCATTTGATTTGTCATTTAATTATTACAGGATTTTACTGAGCTGTTCATGAAAATTAAATATCAAATACATTTGATTTCTCATTTGAGAAGGCATTTTGATTTATTATTTGATCGTTTGAGCATTTGATTTATGATTTGGGTAATTGTTTTGAAAGTTTGATTTATTATTTGATCTTTTTAGGCATTTGAATTTTCATTTTCATTTTGTTAGGAAAAAACTTCCATATATATATATATATATATATATACATAACCGTTAAATACAAAACAGTCCACATGCGCTAAGCGTTTCTTTTTGTAGAACGAACTAGGTAAATGTAAGATGAAATTTCAAATTAAAAGTCTTTCTGCAGCTGTGCCCTCCCCAAAAAAGATAAACGTGTTGAATGTAGTTGTACAGACATTTTTACAGATTTTTGCCAAACCAACAAAAAAACAAAAAAAATACAAGTAATTTCAACTTTTCAGTGGCAAACACTTTACAATACAGGACGAGCATTATTTACTAAGATGAACAATGCTTGTAGAGCGTTTATCAATCATAGTTCATTTATCAGTCATTGTATTAATATACAGTATATTGGTGTGCTTATCTACATTACTTAATGCACTGTGAGTTAACATGAACTAACAGTGAACAACATTATTTTCATTAATTAGCATTAACAAACATGAGTAAATACTTGAATAAATTAATTGTTCATTGTTTATGTTAGTATACATTAACTAACATTATAACCGTGTCCCGTGTTTCGAAGTACCTGAAAATCTTATTTTATGCTAGTTATCTGGCATGTCTCTCACTCATTGATGCGAATCGATTGAATTTGCAAACCAATTCCAGTGTACTGTATGTATAGTCTATAAATGTTTGATTGAATAATAAAACCAGAGATATATACTAGGCTATATATACTTTTACTGTGTTAAGTGCAAAAAAGACTATAACAATAAATTGGATGCCACACCCTCCAACAATAGCAGAGTGGATAGAATTACTTGAATCCATATATCCAAGTCAGTAAAATTACTGAAAGAGTTGCTACCTGTAGTAGGAGAACCTCTTCTTAACCTTATCAACTCTTCTTTATCTTTAGGCCATGTTCCAAATCCTTTCAAGCTAGCTGTTATTAAGCCTATTATTAAGAAACCACAACTGGACCCCAGCAACGTAGCTAATTATAAGCCTATTTCAAATCTTCCATTTATGTCTAAAATACTAGAAAAAGTTGTTTCTGCCCAATTATGCTCCTTTCTGCAGATGAACAATGTTTTTGAAGTGTTTCAGTCAGGTTTCAGGCCTCATCACAGTACAGAATCGCATTAGTGAAAATAACCAACGATTTACTCTTAGCTGCTGACCAAGGGTGCATCTCGTTATTAGTTTTACTTGATCTCAGTGTTGCATTTTACACCATCGACCACAATATCCTCATAGATCGCTTAAATTCTACAGGTGTCCAGGGACAGGCTTTACAATGGTTTAAGTCATACTTAACTGACCGTTACCAGTTTGGGAATATAAATGGACATCTTTCACAAGTCAGGCCAGTAAAGTATGGGGTGCCTCAAGGATCAGTTTTAGGCCCTTTGCTGTTTACAATATACATGCTACCCCTGCGAGACATTATTAGAAGACACATGATCAGCTTTCACTGCTATGCAGATGATACTCAATTATATATTTCATCAAAACCTGATGAGACTTCTGAACTGTCTAAGCTAACTGAGTGTATTAAAGATGTTAAAGACTGGATGACCAACAATTTCCTTCTCTTAAATTCAGACAAAACAGAATTATTACTTAATGGTCCTAAATCCTGTACACAGCAGATCTCACAACTCGACCTGCTATTAGAGGGATACAAAGTTAGCATTAGCTCTACTGTTATAGATCTGGGTGTTATATTAGACAGCAATTTAACTTTTGAAAATCATATCTCCCATGTCACAAAAACAGCCTTCTTTCATCTGAGAAATATCGCTAAGTTACGAAGTATGCTATCTATCTCAGATGCAGAAAAGCTAGTTCATACTTTTATGACTTCTAGGCTGGATTACTGTAATGCTCTGTTCGCTGGTTGCCCAGCATCCTCTATTAATAAACTTCAGTTAGTACAAAATGCAGCTGCCAGAGTTCTTACCAGGTCTAGAAAATATGACCATATCACCCCAATTTTATCCTCCTTACACTGGCTGCCTGTTAAGTTCCGTATTGATTATAAAATATTGCTTTTTACCTATAAAGCTTTAAATAATCTAGCACCAGTTTATCTAACCGACCTTCTGTCTCGCTACAATCCAACCCGCTCTTTAAGATCTCAAAACTCAGGGCTTCTGGTAGTACCTAGAATAGCAAAGTCGAGTAAAGGTGGTCGAGCCTTCTCATTTATGGCTCCTAAACTCTGGAATAGCCTTCCTGATAATGTCCGAGGCTCAGACACACTCTCTCAGTTCAAAACTAGAATAAAGACCTATCTTTTTAGTAAAGCATACACTCAACGCATCGCATAACGGTATGATGCATGAATGTGCTCCACGCAGGTCAGCTGGCTCGACATCACCTGTAGGACACACTCCTCAATACACCAGACATTGTGTTAGAAACTCTAATATGCTTTACATGTTTGTTTCTATGTTTGTTTATTTAACTGCTATTTTCATCTATAACACTCCATTTTTACATCTCATTTAAATACACTATGAGCAGCAGCTACGCTAATTATTTTCTTTATTCTCTAATTCCACCTGGGGATACTCATTCCTAGGTCCCTAGAGACCATGCGATCCAAGACCTGTGAAGAGATGATCCCAAGGTATCCATAATCCTGGACCAGGTCGTATCCCGAGCTGATGCTGTGGTCGTCATGGAGAAATGGAGTGATAAGACTGATTCCTGAATGACCACCATGATAAACGAGTCCCCACATTGATCCTGCGGGCCAACCTGACCGCCCGCCGGTGCCCTACTTACACCTGCAGCTTCTCCACGATAGACGTCCAGCTTCTTCAGCCTCCAGCGCCTAGACTGCAGCTCTGAACAGGAAGTTTGGCCAGAAGAATAATGGTCGTGCCCAACAATGGCTAGTTTCTCTTGAGGTTTTTTTTTTCCCTTCACTTCGTCAATTGGTGAAGTTTTTTTTTTTTCCTCGCCACTGTCACCACTGGCTTTCTCAGATCGGGACTTGTGGAGCTGTGCTTCGGTGGATTTGCTCTGCAGTGTTTGAACTTTCAGCAGTGAGGTTTAAACCACACTGGGCTAAACTACACTGAACTTCAACTCTGAAATCTGGACTTTACTAGAACTATGTTAAGCTGCTTTGACACAATCTACATTGTGAAAAGCGCTATATAAATAAACTTGACTTGACTTTTTAAAATTGTAAAATTTTTTCCTGTCTATAATTGCTCCCACAGTAAAAACAAACAAACAAACAAACAAACAAAAAAAACGTTAAGTCAGCATACATGTATCCTCTACACTCAGCAAACAATGTGGTTTATAAAACACTGTACAGGCACATTTAAAGATACATTTTTCATTGTGAGGCAGGTTCATCCTAATAATGTTAAGTTCCAGAAAAAGATCAGATCTTTTTGACTTGGATTAAGTCAAGCTGCTTTTTTTCCAAATTAAATTAATAATAATTTTTAGTCAGTATTAAATTACTGGAAGAACTGCAATTTTGAATTTGTAGTTTATTTCTTAGGCTTGATGTGTTGTCGAATTAAGAAGGTCGCTGGTTCGAGTCCCGGCTGGGCCAATTGGCATTTCTGTGTGGATTTTGCATGTTCTGTTCCCCCACGGTTTCCCCCACAGTCCAAAGACATGTGGTATAAGTGAATTGAATGAACTAAACTGGCCGTAGTGTTTGAGTGTGTATGTGAATGTGAGAGTGTATGGGTGTTTCCCAGTATTGGGTTGCAGCTGAAAGGGCATCCACTGCGTAAAACATTTGCTGGAATAGTTTTCGGTTCATTCTGCTGTGGCGACCTAAGATAATTCAGAGTCTAAGCTGAAGGAAAATGAATGAATGAATGAATTACAGTTTTCAGTAGTATTCAGTAATTTGTAATATATTCCATTTTTGATTAATTTACCCAACACTAAACTTACCCAACACACTACTTAACATGTAAGTGGAAAGTAGAGACCAGATGTGGATTTTTAACTGGTTGTTGAGAAAAACACTGACATTATAACTTCGGCCTGCAATAAAATCACAGACTACCCCATGTAAAATTATGAAAATCTCTTACATCCCCTAAGAAACAATTACTGTCTGAATAGTGCTTTAGATAATTTTAGATAACTTTCACTATTCTTTGAGTACCAAATGCTGTAGCACATTGCATTTATCGCAGAGCTTTTGTAGAGTTTAATCTTTTGTAAAAAATACTTCGATTCATTTTTTTTGTTTGTTGTAAAAACATTCTGAAATCTATTTTTGTCAATTTCTTTAAAATCAGACTACAATTATGCTTGTGGTGCAAATGTTTAATAAAGTATATGTATTTTCATTTTTAATTAATTTTTTTAAACACCTTTATTTCAGCCGAACAGATGTGTTTGTGTGTAAACAGCAGCATTTTCCATTCATAAAATATGGGTTAAAAATCTATATATTTTTGCAAACAAATAGTACCCCTTTTCACAAATCGTTCTGAATCCTATCAACTAATTATTATTAATCCGGATAGATATTTAATAATAATATAATAATAATAAATAATATAGTCATGCTCATGTATGTTTTTGTAAATGCAGTGAAATAAAAGACGGTAAAAAGTATACAATTTTAACAAAAAATGTTTAATACACTTATTAGTCATTTTAAGAATAAAACAACTCCTCAATCGAACACTAATTTGGAAGGGTTTACCTATATACTAATCTCTGTCCCTAAACTTAGTCTTTTTTTCTTTAAATATTTTCCAGTGATGTTGTGCTCTCCATTCTGTGGATGGGCTCATGAGAGCTTCTCTCAGTGGACTCTTTTCCCCATTGTTCCTCATTTTTTTTCTCTTGCCATTCTCTTCTTCTGTTTTTCATAATCTTTGTCTCTACATTTCACGCTCTAGCTGAAAATCACAAAAAGAGCTGATTTAATACAAAGAATATCAACACTGAGCAAATATTACCCATTGCTGCAAACCCACACTACAATATGTATTAACAATACATATATTAATGCATTATAAATTGTGACAAAGCATCATATGTAAACTTTTCACAGATTTTTTTTTCAGCAGCAGTGTATTATATTCTCAGACAGCATATTTGTGAATATACTGACAGTAGCAAATCTCTGTACTTGCTCTGCACCAATAATAGAAGCAGCAGCATAGCAGATCTATGTTGCCAATATCAAACACATCAACATTTGTACCAAATACATATTTATTACCATACTAAATCTCTCATAGTTGTCATGACAGAAGTAGAAATTAGTCCATTTAGGCTGACAGTAATTACAGGTTAGCGCAAACTTTGAACTAGATAAAGCTCTTGTCGTTGAGAAGTATAATTAAGTGTAATTTTAAGTACTCCATGCATAGCCAAAATACAGACCAGTTTAAGACCACAAAACAACATCAATCCAACCACTAAACATGCAAAAGGATCGAAACGTAGACATGTATAAAGACAGACACAGTAAAACAGCTGGGGTGTTGTATACCTTGCTTCTGTTACTTGAAATCTGGGAGGTGAGGACTGTTTAGACTAGAAGTGAATATAGTTGGTTAGTGGGAAATCAATTAAATGAGTGTGAAAGATAAGAAAAGGGGTATAGGAATCAGGTAGGATTTAAAACACGCTTTTTAGTTGAAACAAGTTGTATGAGGAAAAAATGTGCAATTAATATACAGTAAACAGGAAAACATTGTACATAAAATACATTTAGTTTCATTCGTAGAAAAAACATAAACAGTATAAGTTTGAATATATAAAATAAGTACAAATTTAAAATGTGATCATTCATAATTATGTGAATATATGCATATTTAGCTATGTTAAATAACTTACCATCCACATAGTTGCGGGCAAGGAACTTCAACACCTCGTCAATGAGGATAACAGGGAAAGAAAGTTTCAGTACTACAAACCACTGCTCTGTGTTCAAGTGAGTCAACCTGAAAATCATCTGTAAATGAAGAAAAGTTGTGGCCAGTTTAGAGATATAGTCAGTTGTAAAGAAAAGAGTGATATAAAGGTCAGAGACGTACAGGCATGGGGTCCACATAGATGATCATGAAGTGGAGGGACATGGAGAGGGTCATGGCAGACAGCAGCCAGCCATTGCTCCATGGAGGCATGCGCACAAGAGACTGATTCTCAGACAAGCTGAAAGACAGAGAGGAAACCATTAATTTCAGGATGAAATAAGTTTGTATTGCTTCACAAAACTTATTTACCCCTGGAATGAAAATTTTTCTTCTTTGATTTTTTATTGTTATCAGATTTAGACTTTTATGATGTTAAATGAAATGTTTTTAAATAATAGGAATTCATTTTAGCCGGCAGCTAGCTTTCTGCAACTCTCACATGGTCACCCACTGAAGCTAAACAGGGCTGTGTCTGGTCAGTACCTGCATGGGAGACCACATGGGAAAGCTAGGTTGCTGCCAGAAGTGGTGTTAGTGAGGCAAGCAGGGGGTGCTCAACCTGTGGTCTGTGTGGGTCCAAATGCCCCAGTATAGTGAAGGGGACTCTATACTGCTCAGTGAGCGCCGTCTTTCGCATGAGACGTTAAACCGAGGTCCTGACTTAAAAATCCCAGGATGTCCTTCGAAAAGAGTAGGGGTTTAACCTGGCCAAATTTGCCCACTGGCCTCTATCCATCATGGCCTCCTAACCATCCCCATATCATAATTGGCTTCATCACTCTGTCTCCTCTTCACCAATCAGCTGGTGTGGGGTCTGGCGCAATATGGCTGCCATTGCCTCATCCAGGTGGATGAGGAGATTCCCCCTAATATGTAAAGTGCTTTGAGTGCCCAGAAAAGCGCTATATAAATGTAAGGAATTATTATTATTATTATTATTATTTTCTTCCAAAATGGTTTGAATTTTTTTTTCTGTTATTCAGTAAATAGACTAAATACACTTGTAGCAACTGTCAAATGTATAGCATTGAGATAAATGTTAAGAATCAAACTGCATTTTCAATTTATTATGCTGGTGCATTAAATAATGAAATAATAATAATTTATAATATATAATGCAGTATTGCATAAAAACTAAGAAATATAATTTTTGATTCCATGGCGACTTTAAGGTGTAATATGTATTAATTCCGTTACTTTTACCATAAACCGACATATCAACCATTTGGTAGAGGTTGATATTTTAGAAATTATGGGATGTGTTGAAAAAAAAAAAGCATTGATTGTGTTAACTAGCGACATTAGTTAAGTTAAGAAATGCAATCCAAAAAAGTTTCTATTGCTTTTTTCTTGGTGGGGCAGTTAAAGGGTTAAAAAACCACTTATCACAGAAATACCATTTATTTTAAAAGGCCCAGTTTTGGTCAAATTCAAGCACTGCAATGCATGTATTTGCCACAGAAATGACAATGCACTGTGACTAGCTTTGTGAAAAGATTCATACAATAGAAAATTGAAATGGTCATAATCCTAATTCAGCACTAAAAGTATCAAATTAAATGGCAATATTAAATGAGGCTCACAATATGTCATTTACATATACTGAACCCTTATTATTCAGCTATACATACTTAGATTAAGATTTTCATTACATGGCACCTTTAAAGAGATCAACAAAGTAGCTCACTTTGGATAAAGGGTATTTAGTTGCAGGGACCCTGACTTCATGTAAGACAAAATGTTTTAAAACTGTAGATATAAGGTGTAACCTGTTGAGAGCGTTGCACATCTCAATTGTGACCAGGACAGACAGGGCCATGGTCATGGGTGGAGCAGCCTCAAACACCTCACAGTCAATGCCGGTGAAGTCCTCATTCTCCTCATGGCACTGCATGAAGTGAGACTACAGAAGGAAGGAAAATTTAAGACATGAACACATTATCAAATTTACTAATTATCATTCCAGGTTTGCTTAAACTCATAAATTGCTGAAGATATTTCTCACCAGCTGGTAGTAGGTGATCTGAGGACCCTCCTCATCATACAAGAACCAGTTGGTGGCAGCGGCCACAGTGGCAGCACCCACATATCCTAAGGGCAATCAGTTCATTAGAATAAGACCAAAACCCCCACAGAGACCGTGACTAAGTATATATTCCACAGAAATAACAAGGACACCAACCACCAACGGTCAGGTATCTGAAGAACAACCAGCCAGAAATCAAGGGCTCTTTGGGGGTGCGGGGAGGTTTGCCCATGATCTCAAGATCAGGGGGGTTGAAGCCCAGGGCAGTGGCGGGCAGACCGTCAGTCACCAAGTTCACCCACAGCAGTTGGACTGGGATCAGAGCCTCGGGCAGACCAAGAGCAGCAGTAAGAAAAATACTATCAGAGGAGAACAGACATGAGAAATTAACAAGCAGGAATTGGAACTATAAATAACCATAACGTGACAAAGATGAGTGAAAACAATGGTTAAATAGAAATTTTTAGATCAGTGATTCTCAAACAAGCCGTGGATTCTTACCAGACAACCTCTCCAATGTTGGAAGAAATCAGGTAACGAATGAACTGCTTCATGTTGTTGTAAATAGCTCTGCCTTCCTCAACAGCAGCCACAATAGAAGAAAAGTTGTCATCGGCCAGGACCATCTCAGAGGCTGACTTGGCAACGGCAGTGCCAGAGCCCATGGCAATGCCAATTTCTGCCTTTTTCAAGGCAGGGGCATCATTGACACCATCACCAGTCTAGAGGAAGGGAAAGAAAGCATGTACTTAAACAGATAGGTTTTCATGTCATATGGCTTAAAGTGTAAAGTGTGATTGTATGTGTATCTCACCATAGCAGTAATCTCATCATAACCCTGAAGGAACTCAACAATCTTAGACTTGTGGGAGGGCTCAACACGGGCAAAGCAGCAGGCTCTACAGACAGCCTCGCTCTGTTCAGAATGGGGCAGGTCATCAAACTCACGGCCAGTGTAAGCCTTGCCAGTCACATCCTCATCCTCAGTAAAGATGCCAATACGACGGCAAATAGCCACAGCTGTACCCTTGTTGTCACCTGAAGGTTTGAAATTCTTTAGTCATTTGGTAGACAGGTCAGGTGTTGGAACAAAAGATTCAAAGAAATCACTCATTGAAGGATGGATAAAAAGCATACCAGTGATCATGATAACACGGATGCCAGCAGCCCTGCAGAGTTCAATAGAGCCAGAAACTTCCTTACGGGGGGGATCCAGCATACCGACGCAGCCAACAAAGGTCAAGTCAGTCTGACAAAGACATGGAAGAAGTAAGACAAAGTTTTTAAATCATATATCGTTGATCAACCTTTTACATCTGTCTGTGGGTTTTGCAATTATTTAACTGATTAAAAGTTTTAACACAAGCTTGAGATAATGGCTGCATCCGAAATCGCTTACTACTTAGTAGGTACTGCATTTGAATTTAAATTTACAATTCGGCTGTTAGAAAAGTACCATCTATACAGTATAAATGTGAGTAGTATGAATGGAACTCGGACGTACTACATCCGCCATTTTGTCATGATCACGTGACCTACCCACATCAGTTGCATCTCTTCACTCCCATTCATGTATTCTCTCATGGTTCATCATGGGATAGCGTAGCGTGCATCGGATGCGCACTTCAGAATCTCGCCGAAAGTAGCAAGTCATTCAGGTACTTCTCGCATACTTTTTTTTAAATTCTATGAATTCCGACATACTACTCGGCTCACATACTGTTTTTAGCGTACTATATAGCATGGAAGTATGCAATTTCTGACGCAGACAGTATCTTGTTATCAAATAATTTGAAATCCTCAAACTGTAGGCAAACTTAATCATTGTAATAAAATACTCTGTAATTAAATATTAAAATGCTAATAATATAATAACATATCCAACCATATGCATGGTCACAAAGCCAACTCTGATAACATGGCAATCAATTGTTAAAAAAATAATATAAGCAAGACTTTTTGAGCAACCAGTTAGTCCAGGCTTTTAATGTTAATGTTCACCTCGTAGTCAGCGAATTTAGTAGAATCTTCAAGGTTCATTTCCTCGACCTTCAGGGGAGAGTCACGGGTGGCCAGTGCCAGGCAACGCAGAGTGTCCCGGCCTGTACCCCACTCCTTGATGACACCCATAATCTTATCCTTTACAACACCAGTCAGGGGCACGCGAGTAGAACCAACACGTACATAGGCACACCTGTCAATCACACCCTCTGGAGCACCCTATGTTAACCAAATGGTGAGGAACCAAGTGAGGAAATGCTTTCATTATTAGGGGAACTTCACCATCAACATTTTGTAAAAATTTACCATATTCATAAATCATGGAATTTGGAGATCACTAGAAATTATGTGATGATACAATGAAAAGCATACCTTCACAAACATTTTGCTGCCTGCATCACCCTTAACAGGGGTGCAATACACGGACATGGATTTCCTGTCACGGGAGAACTCCAGAGTAAAGTTCTTCTTCATAAGCTGCTTCACAACCTGCACAAGATGAAAATGGAAATAATTATAGAGATGTCAGCACCAAGCTACATTGCTGATGTTTAGAAAGGTTTAAAGCTCTACTTACAGTGCAGCAGGCATTTGCTCTATCAACCTTGGACAGGTTGCCGACATTGGACTTGAAAACATTCATCTTCTCAACCAAGCAGCACAAAGCGGTTTCAGTGGCCTCACCGACCTTCTCATAGATCTTCTTTGACTGTAGCAGAGGACAAATATAATTTTTTTAGACAAATATGAATAAAAAGCTAAATAATGAAATTTGAAAGAATATCTCTCACCTCATTGTAGTCAAGGGAGGAATCGTTGCACAGGGCGCAGATGGTAGCCAACTCAACTAAACCGTCATATTGACTGCAGTCAACTTTGGCACCCAACTTTGAGCTGAAGGAATGATATGACAGATTACATTTATGACTTGAACATGCTGCTAGCCTGATAATTAAAAGAAGCATTTTAGAGGAAGTTTAATTGTGTACTTACACCTCACCCTCAGGTGTGTACTTGGAGCCAGAAATATCAAAACTATCAAGTTCAACGTGATCACCATCAATTCTGTCAATAATGAACATCTGTAATGATAAAGAATTTCATCTTAGTCTGTGAGGTTCAGCATAAAAGCACGAGAGGACAGTATCTATGTTTAAAGAGGAAATTCCTGCACCACTTGACTCATCCAGCAAAAAAATATGTACTTTAGGAAATGTTTTCCAAACACACTTATTACCCTTTCAAACTGCAAGTAGGTAACTTCTAATCTTAGTTTGTGAATAAATTCTGGCGGACTGCTTTCCTGCAGATTTTTGCTCTAATGGTGCATTCAAGACATGTCGGATAAATCGTATTCATGAGTTGAATGCATATAAAGGCCACCACAAAGTTATTATAAGTGGGAAATAATGGGGGTTGTCAGTAACATAACACAATTCATGTGAATCCTTTGCTACTGGTTATCTATAAGCAGAGTTAACAAGCCCTGCTGTATTGTCTTGTAATTTATCCAAAGTATGTACAACACCACCTTGTGCTGACAAAAGTGACTTGAATGATGTCAACTCATAAGTAGGAACATCTGTGGGCATATTTATTTAGGGCCTGAGCTAAGTTTTGCTAGATAGTGGCCCTCCAGGAGCAGGATTGGACACTGTGCTGGTACATTAAACTGGGACAAGAGTTGGTTGTTTGACATTGAAATTATGACACATCTTTAAGATTCCATTATAGCAGGATAAGAAATAGCATATTTTTATCTTGGTGGATGTAAATACATTCAACACCTACTTTGGTCACACACATCTGGTTGGTGGTCAATGTGCCAGTCTTGTCAGAGCAGATCACAGAGGTACAGCCCAGAGTCTCCACCGAGGGCAGGGAACGGACAATAGCATTTTTCTTGGCCATACGTCTGGTACCAAGAGCCAGGCAGGTAGTGATGACAGCGGGCAAACCTGACAAGTGGAGAGGAGTTTATGGAATGGTTGATGTTGATAGCATTTATATTATTACAAGATTTAAATATATTTGCGCAATGTATTATGTGAATTGGGCGACGCGGTGGCGCAGTGGGTAGCACGTTCGCCTCACAGCAAGAAGGTCGCTGGTTCGAGCCTCGGCTGGGTCAGTTGGCATTTCTGTGTGGAGTTTGCATGTTCTCCCCGTGTTCGCGTGGGTTTCCTCCGGGTGCTCCGGTTTCCCCCACAAGTCCAAAGACATGCGGTATAGGTGAATTGGGTAAGCTAAAATTGTCCGTAGTGTTTGTGTGTGAATGAGTGTGTATGAATGTTTCCCAGTGATGGGTTGCAGCTGGAAGGGCATCCGCTGCGTAAAACATATGCTGGATAAGTTGGCGGTTCATCCCGCTGTGGCGACCCCAGATTAATAAAGGGACTAAGCCGAAAAGAATTGCAGAATTAAGGTTCCTTTTAGCACAGTTGTTAACACAAGGTTTAAAATGTTTTGTGTAACATATTAAACATCAAGGAAAGATCAGTTTCAAGGTAAATGTTGCATGTTTTATCAAGCTCACCCTCAGGGATAGCAGCCACAGCCAGAGCAACGGCTATCTTAAAGTAGTAGACAGCACCACGGATCCAGGATCCACCATGAACGGGGTCATTGAAGTGACCAATGTTGATCATCCAGACAGCAACACAGATGAGAGAGATAACCTTGGAGAGCTGCTCACCAAACTCATCCAGTTTCTGCTGCAGAGGGGTCTTCTCCTGCTCTGTTGCGGCCATCTGGTCACGGATCTTACCGATCTCAGTGGCCACACCAGTAGCGACAGCAACTCCAATAGCCTTGCCAGCAGCAATATTTGTGCCCTGTGGGTGGAAGTAGAAACTTTATTAGTGGCAATTCTTCCCTTTTTTGCACATGGAACAATATTGCTTTCACACAGTAAGATAATTGCCATGAGATTGTGTTGAATTTTGGGGGCAGTTCATGTTAAGGTTGTTATGGTTAGGGTTGTAGTTACAATACTAAAACATATCTTCCTGGACAATATTATGGTGTTCATTTTGAACATTGGCATAGGGCTATCAAGTGAGAAACTTCAATTCATAATCTTGTTTGGGTGGGGGGAAATGTTGCTAATTTGGGAGGTACAAAACAAAGCAGTGTACTGTAGTTGGAAGAGTAAATGTATAAAAACTCACAGAGAAAAGCATGTTCTTTTTGTCCTGGTTCACGGCTCTAGGGTCGGGGACAGGCTCGGTGTGCTTGATCACACTGACAGACTCACCTGTGCAAAGAGTTACATGCAATCAAACGCAAGTCTACAAGTGCAATTAAATAACCTCAAACAACCAACTGTCTCCTGAGCTGTGTAATCAAAATAATGTTTCTATGATCAATATTTGATTTACTGCAGAGCATTGGTGGCCCTGAGAGAAGATATAATTATCTCAATGTAATTACAGACATGTAAAGCTTCTTTATGAATTACTTTCCATTCAAAATAAACCACTTGTACCACAACAACAAACCACAATTTCTCACCTATGGGGCCTCAGAAACTCACCGGCTGGCCCGAAGTGCTACAGTATATTGTTCAAAATTCTTAAGTGTACACTGTTAAAGGTACTAACCAGTCAGAATGGACTGGTCAACGCGAAGGGTGGTAGACCGGATAGCAGTAATCCTGATGTCAGCAGGAACTTTGTCACCAACTAAGGAAGATGAAAGAGAGAGTTTTCATTATGGCAAAATACTGATAATTCATAACTATTGATACGTCAAATATAGGTTGAATCAGAAGTCAAATCTAGCGATTAGGATATGACTAAATGGAATAGTTCTTAGTGTATGTGCTCTCTACAACAGTGGCAAATTATTAATGACAACAACATCAAAGATGGGGACACTGAAATGGAGATTTCTTTGTGCGCATTATTCCCTCATAGCAAACTAACGGTAAGAGGGGCATAGTTTAGAATATTGTGGATAGAGCCATAAAAACTGATGTCAACAGAGAAGGACTGCCACTCCAAACGCGGAAGCAAATGGTCACACTTTGATTGAAGTTTTTTTTTTTTTCCATTGGATTAACTTACACAAATTAATTGTTAACCTAAAGAATATGTGCACTGGCAAAATAAGCATACATTTTTATTTTTTATAGACTTTAAACCTTGCAAGTTTGATTAATAGTTGTAAATTCAATAGTTTTAGTTAGCAAATCAGATCTTACAATACTACTTTTCCACAATTAACCTTTTTCTACAGTAACGGAGACAGACAGCAACTGATCTGATCTGCTAGGATCCATCCTGGCTCTATCGCGTCTACATCAACCTTAGCACTAAATGTAATAATTTCAAGTTGATTTGGTGCAATTGAAACCTGTGCTAATTATATACTTTCATTCAAATAATTATAAGAATGCCTTTCCACATCAAAGACTGAAGGACGTAAATGAGTCTTACCAGACACCTCCACAATGTCACCAGGCACAATCTCCCTGGCCTTGATCATCTGGACGCTCTTCCTGTCAGAGCGGTACACCTTACCCATCTCAGGTTCATACTCCTTCAGAGCCTCGATGGCGCTCTCTGCATTACGCTCCTGCATGACAGACAGACATTTGCTTGGTACTGAAATCAATCATCTGCATTTATCTGCTTCTGTGATTCGGTAATAGTGTGCGTCTTTGCATTACCTGCCACACACCAACGACAGCATTGGCGATGAGAATGAGCAAGATGACAAAAGGCTCAACAAAGGCAGTGATGGTCTCTTCACCCTCCTCAAACCAGGCCAGAACCTACAAAACACAAAAAGAAAGACATTTAAAGCCATTGTAAATACATTTTTCTTTTGATTTACTTTCATGTTGCAACATTTTACAATTTGTTCATATAATATTGGGCGGAACGGTGGCTCAGTGGTTAGCACTGCTGCCTCACAGCAAGAAGGTCACTGGTTCGAGTCCCAGCTGGGCCAGTTGGCATTTCTTTGTGGAGTTTGCATTTTCTAACTGTGTTGGCGTGGGTTTCCTCCTAGTGCTCCAGTTCCCTCACTGTCCAAAGACATGCGCTATAGGTGAATTGGAATAACTAAATTGAACTAAATTGACCGTAATGAATGAATGTGTGTGTGTGTATGCGAGAGTGTATGGGTGTTTCCCAGTACTGGGTTGCAGCTGGAAGGGCATCCGCTGCGTAAAACATATGCTGGAATAGTTGCCAGTTCATTCCGCTGTGGCAACCCCTGACAAATAAGGGACTAAGCCGAAAGAAAATTAATGAATGAATGAATATAATATTGATAAAGAATGAATACATATTGACATTTAATAACCAATTCATTCATCACTTAATCATTTAATCACCTTAATCTCAAGTCTTTTTAAGTTACTTACGTAACAATCAGTAATGAATGATTTAGTACTTCATTCATTAACACACCATTATTTGTGCTTTAGTTAAGGATGGATTAATGCACGTGCACCTGTAAAGTAATCCCTAGATAATTTTCATAAAAAAATCTACATTAAATAAATAAATATATCAAAATGTAAAAATTCAAAAATTTTTAATGGGAAGAAATTCATCTCCGATCAAAACGTAGCAAATATTCTAGAGAATACATGTAATTTTGTTTAAAAAAATATACTTGATTGATCAGGGGCAGGTTTAGGTTCTTTTGAGAAACCTAAGAAATGAGAAATGCTATTTTTACAGTCTGATGCCATTGAGCTGGTTGCTTCATTTTCATACTTGCGCAGTGCATCCATACATAAAATCCCATCCAAACATTATTTCACAATATTGTTGCACAACAGACTCTCGCTTTGATTTCTCTCATGCATCTCTCTTGACCTTTTCAAAGGATAGAGTTTCTGTCTTCAACTTGACTCCTTCTTAAAATAACCCCCATCTCCCTCTCACACGTCTTCTGAGCTCCCCAGTATTTTCCTTCTAAGGCCATTGGAACAGCTGGTTGCGATATAGTGTGGTGGGGTTGGACATTAATACCCCCCATGTTCACTTCTAACTTCCTAATACCCTCTGAACCCCCAAACATCTATCTTACAGAGTCTTTCCTGCTTAGAAATCTGGGATAAGTAACACCACCTGCATGATAGGCTAAGTCAATAAATTAAGATCGATCAACTCCATGGGGAACTATTTGATGCAACATTGCCAGAGGCTATGCTGCCATCATATCATAATGAAGATGCTGTTCTTCTTAAAGTACTACATTTTTGAACAGAACTATGACGCTAAAATAAATGGCAAATTAGCATGTGTGCCTTGTTGCATAACACCATAGATGGCAGTGGGGTATGTTACAGTGTTAAGTATGATATGGCAACCTACATTGTTACAACAGCTGTTTATGTGACACACCACTGAAGTCTAAAAGGCTATGCTTAAAAGTATGTGACGCTGTGACTATATGCTGACAGATCTGATTAAATCACACAAATCAAAGTGTCTGATTTGTTGTGTGTGTACATCACTATGACAACAACCATTATGTTGAGGTGTCGACTTACAATCAACTAAAAATATGAGCCATGTTCTATCATTTTATAATGATTATTTTATGTATTTACAAAAAAAATTTAGACACTAACTTATAGTCATAATGTTTTGTTGCAAAATAATTAACATTTGCAACACCTTGGACATACTTAGATGTTTCTTCGTGTTTGCTGATGCAGTCTTTTTTGAATTGTTCACTTTTTAGTTACTTACGAAAGAGATGCAGGCGGCAAGCAGCAAAATTCTGACCAACAGATCTTCAAACTGCTCAATGATCAGCTCCCAGATGGACTTACCTAAAAAGAATGGGATTGTAGTTGAGTCCTTGAAAGATTTTCAGATTGTATCATAACAAAATGACTAAATTATATATGATTTGATACATGTTTTATGTTATTTCTTAATTAGCATGATACGTACCCTCCTCAGCGGGAAGCTCTGAGAGTAGGCAGAGAAGAAAGAGAGGGGAAAAAAAAAAAGTAAGTTCAAATCTGACCAGACACACAACAGACAGCACAACAGCATGTGCTATTCTTCACTGAGCTACTCATTGATTTCATATGAAACCAGCTGAGACATTTTAAGAACTTACAGAAAGTATATCTTCAATCTCACACTGGAACAGCTGTGCAGATGTTTTTGTACTTTATGTTGAACATTGAATGAGCATAATTTTTGAGCATAAAAGCATTTTGAGCTATAAAATATAAATGGTTTGAAAACAATGCTAACATTCAACAGTAGCTTCAGTATTTATGCAAGTATTCAAATATATTTCAATGCAAATATGTGACATAAATATTTAAATAATGAACATAAATTATGATTGTAAATTAATTTAATAAATTAATATGAAAGTTAAAATACAACCCTGAAAAGTGATGTGAAACATGCTTTCTAACAAGGGATATTTTTTATACTTTTAGAAACATTATATTTGAATTGAACAAGTGCTTGTGCATGCTCTGTACAAATGGTCTGGGTTTGCACGTCATAACTTTGTAATGCCAGTAACATATCTGATCTCCCAGGACGACTTCAGGATTCAGAAGAATCCACCTCCCCCATCTGTCTGATATACTGCTAATATAACAAGACCTCTCAGATATCCAAGCAAGGCTTTCTTCTTGTCACCCTGTTTGCCAAAGTCTATTTTCAATCCCAGCTTCTACGCTTCTGCACCACAACTTATCAATGTGCCCTGAAATGCCTCTGAAGCATCTGATTATTTCAGAATATGATAAACCATCCATTATATGTTCATCCCAAAGCCAAAAATGTATAAAACCTGTACATTTCATACACAGTTTAATTCAAAAACTCTACTCTTACATTATCTCAGTGCCTTCCTAAAAAGACATGTTTTCATCATTCAGAGTTAGTAGTCCATTAAATCTGCATGTGTCTTCAAGATCTCACCATTGTAGCCGTATTTAGCCAAGTTCTTCTTGAACTGATCAGGGCTAAGACCGGTAGTCTCATTGACTGAGAAGTAGGCCAGACAGTCAGCCGGCGCCTTCATGTGTGCGCCCTCCATCCTGTCAGGGGTGAAGGATCTTCAGGAGTGGCAAAAGCTTAGTTAAACAGGTCTGTCCGTTCCTTTTTTTGATTGCTGTCTGTACTAAAAAATCTGCCCCCCGTTACTTGGACCCCCTCCTTGCAGAAGTGATGGACTGACAGAAAGAGCAAATAAATTCACACATGCGCAGCGTTTTATACTGCTGCCAGCTGCCCTATTGGTCAAAGTTGCCCATTGCCACACCCCAAAATTCCAGTCAGTTGCGTTTGGCTCTGCAGTACTGAGTTATAGTCTAGGGGTCAAACGTCTTCTGCATCTCAGACTTGAGGATGTGGGGGGGTTACTTGGTGGGCAAAAAGTGGGTAGTGTACATAGGGGGTAGCACTGAAATCAAAAGTTGATCTGTTTTTGGAACATGCATGGTCAGTGGAATAAGGAGAGTGGATAAGGTGAGAGAGTTACATTGAGTGATAGGCCAAATGGCCGTTGATGGGAGGGGGGAGTTTGAGGAGTGCTGGAAGGTAAATTTGGTTCAAGAATTAGAGGAGTGTGGTTACATGGGTGACTTAAATAAGAGAGCGTCCCTCTGATATCCACACATTGCTGTGGCATGAACAAGAACATCATCATTTCATGTTACCCTTTTCAGATCTTGCTTTGTATTAGATTGAAGGAATTCAATGATAGAATTCAAAGATAGAACCTTCCTTAGTTTAGCAACCATTGCATTTAAAACAGAATTGGGCTTTTCAGAAGAGATTAGTGTTGTAGTCAAGACCGGCAAGACCACAGGTGTTAAACTCAGTTCCTGAAGGGCCACAGCTCTGCACAGTTTAGTTTTAACCCTAATTAAACACACCTGATCATACTAACTTGTCCATCAGGCTTGTTTGAAACCTACAGGTAAGTGTGTTGAATTAAACTATGCAGGGCCATGGCCCTCCAGGAACTGTGTTTGAAACCCTTGGGCTAGACCAAGAACAAATCAGTTCAATTCATCTTTAGTTCTATAGCGCTTTTTTCAATGTAACAGGCAGGAGGGTAGTGGTAGAATTTAGAAGAATAGAATAGAAGTTCTATTTAATTTAAAACTGATTCAGTTCAGTTCAGTTTAATTTGAATGTCACTATTGAAGGATGATACAATGAAGAGCAGTTCAACCAAAATGCAGCTCTGCCAGCCCCAACTAAGCAAGCCAGAATTGACAGTAACAAGGAACTAAAACTCCTCCAATTGATGAAAATGGAGAACAAACCTCTCATCTGGCCAAACATAAAGGACAGAATTGCAGTCTGGACATCAGAGGGCTTGAGAACAATCTGTCGTGGAGAAGGTGCAGGGCCAAGTAGGTCACCGGGTGGGTTTTCAGACTAGCCAACGAGATCAATGCAGAGATTCATCTGTTACTATGCAGGAATCACTTTTGTGCTCTTGAATCATGATGACCCCAACGACCACCTTCTCTGAATACAGGTCAGATCCACTATTATGTGAACCTTGTGACAATGAGAAACAGACAGACTGTGCATGCATGCCATTCCATTGTTTTTAAAATAGCTGCATCTGACTGGATGCATTTGAAGAAAGGTGCATGGGTAATAAATAATTATACTATTCTGTGCTAATTTGCACAAGTGGCTTACTTGGTTTTTGCATAAATTCCATCGAAACCACTATGTCTGAGACCAAGACAAGTCTGAGACCAAATAGAGTTGAGCCCATGGCACGACCACAAAAACAAGTCAAAAACAAGTCTTGTCAAAAACAATGACAAGACTAGTCTTAAACACTACATCAAATGTATTATTTTGTGAATTTGTTAAGAAGAGGTTCAGTCTAGAACTTATTGCTAATTAATGTTGTATGTTAATTGTAGAGTATAACTACCTGATGAAATCTATTTAACTAAGAAGGTTTTCAAACCATCCCTGTTTCACCCCCTTGAATGAGATAAATTGTTGTTTCTACCTAGTATTAATTTGAATACTGCCTTCAACTTACTGCAGCAAGCAGGTAAAGAAACCTATGTTGTATCTGAAATCACCCCCCACATAGTCCACTAATATGGTCCACTTGAAGGAGTGAATGAAAACGAGAGAGTGAATTCAAGCACCAAAAGGGATGCTGTTTTGTTTGTTTTGCTGTTTGATAAATCCTTGAGATGGATTCGATTTTCAACTTCTTGGTCAAACCCTATGATAGTTATTTAACACTAAGCAAACTGTCTTTTAGTAATGAAACAAATACTTTTGATTTATCTCATGTACACAAACCTTTAATTAAATAATATTTTATCTTTAACTACACACAGATAGGATTGAGCTTTAGATGCCATCTTGTGGTAATATGCGGCTGAGTGTAAATTGGTTGTAGACCGGCCATTGCTTTGCATTGTGGGATTGATTGAGTGCACTTAATATCGTCCACTATAGTTTCGGACACCACTATTATAGGTGGCGGTTTCAGATACAACCCTAGTTTTTGCATTTCAGTGTTAACAAAAATCTTTCATTTTCATATTTTAATGCAGGGGTTTCCAAGTTGTACTGCAGAGTTAACCCCAATTAGACACACCAGATAGTCAATCTCTTACTAGGTATACTACAAACTACCTAGTAGGTGTGTTGAAGCAGGTCAGAGGTAAATTCTGCAAAACACTAGCCCTCCAGGACTGAAGTATGGCAGCCCTGATTTAATAGAATCTAATGGAATCGAAACTAAAAAAATAAAAAATAAAAAAAAAAGACAGTGGGCCTGCACCCAGGACAACCCAATAGTGTCTGACTGCAGACTTGCATTTGCAAGCTAAGACACACAGTCTCAGACATGCAATCTCAGACACAAAATACTCCAGAGAACACATTTCTAGATTCTAGTGGCAGCCTGCTTTACACCACTGCATCTGACACTTTCCATTGCACTTGGTGATGGAAACCCTATTCCACTAAGCTTTCTATACATGATTCTTAAGCTAATCTGAAGGCCACACAAAGTTTGCAAGGTCTGATTCTGCAGATATCAGTAATAGAAAGTAACAGAAATCAGCAATATTTAGTTATGAGGAAATTTAATTAATGGACTTATTGGACAGTTGGTAGCCTATCATGTTACTAAACCTGAATTCACAGACCTCCTTAGAGAGCTAACCCCTTCTTTCACAAATGTTTGTAGAAGCAGTCTGCATGCCTAGGTGCTTAAATTTATACACCTGTGGCCACGGAAGTGACCAAATTCTATGATTTGGAGAGGTGTCCTAAAACTTTTGACAATATGGTGTACTTTTATCAATTCTATGTCAGTACATATTAAAGTAAAGTCAAGTCACCTTTATCACTCTGTAGAGCTTTATGCAATGCAGATTGTTTCAATGCAGCTTTACAGAGTCGAAATTCTCAATTCAACATCCTTAATAGGGTGAACTGCTGAGAGTATGAGCCTGACTAAAGACGATGTGTGGCATACAGTTAAAAATTACCTTAGCAGGTGCTAAGTGGCAGACAGTGACACTGACAGTGGCTTATGGCTGATTGTCAGCTTTTGTTTGTTGTCTGGCCATGTGGTCTCCGGTTTCCTGCTAGTGAGTTCAGTTTTTTTTATGTGCATCTTTTTGTAATCCTGTGTTCAGATCATGCCATTTGGAACATGACACTTTTTTTTAAATCACTAATACATTCATTCATTTTCTTTTCGGCTAAGTCCCTTTATTAATAAGGGGTCGCCACAGCGGAATTAACCGCCAACTTATCCAGCATATGTTTTACACAGTGGATGCCCTTCCAGCCGCAACCCATCACTGGGAAACACCCATACACACTCATTCACACACATACATACACTACGGACAATTTAGCTGTGAGGCAACAGTGCTACCCACTGCGCCACCGCGTCATCAAAACCATTAATAGTTTAAGCATTATTTCTGTTACTGGTGTCAGGATCTTACTTAAGTTGTCAGTCCATGATTTTAGTTTCTAATCTTTTCCCATGTGCTGTTGTGTTAGTCTTGAGCGCATAGCTTTTTCCCCCATGTGACATGGGCTGCCTCATAAATCGTAAATTCTCTTAGAAAACAAAACAACAAAAAAACAAAACAACAGTAATTTATGAGTAGTATGTCAGAATTCACAATACTCATAAAACACAAAGTACCTGGATGACCTACTTCTTTCAGTGACATTTTGAAGTGCACATACTGTATGATGACATTTTTTTAAGTGCACATATGATACACCTTTTACTATCCCTTTAGGGCACTGGACAGAATTTGTGAATATCAGAGAAGCAACTTAACACTAACCCTAACACCCCTAAGATTAATGTACTATGTTGATTGAAGAAATTCATGGGATAAGATCCATGAAGTCAGAGTCTTTAAATTTTTTTAAATATGATCATTTTATTTGAACACAGTTTATAAATCAATAAGTGCAACATCAATAACAGATATGCTGCAATGGTTCAAAAGTAGAACAGTTTAAGAAAGTAATAACAAAACAAAATACCTAGGCAGCATGTGCTGAAAAGTAAGAGAGCAAGAGCAAGAGAGAGGACAGACAGAATTTCATGAGTTATGTACAGTAGGCAGGAGAACTTATATCTTCCTGTGTCAGCACCAGATGTTTATGCTGATTAGTAAAGGTCAAACAAATGTATGCACTGGGTAAATAACCTGCATCTTACAAAATGTTTCCTGCACCTAAGTTAGGTCAGGGTGAAGACTAGGTCATGTCAACGTGACCCGAGAAGCACAACAGGTGAAGTCAGATAAAATAAGACATGAGTTGTGGTTTTGACACCAATTAGGCAAAGCACATATAGTACAGAACACTTTAAAAATAAAAAGAACATATTGTAAAAATTCAAAGACATTTTTTTGGTTATGATTACTTTCTTAGACTAAATACTGGGCGTCATGGTGGCGCAGTGGGTAGCACAATCGCCTTCACAGCAAGAAGGTAGCTGGTTCGAGCCTCGGCTGGGTCAGTTGGCATTTCTGTGTGGAGTTTGCATGTTCTCCCTGTGTTCGCGTGGGTTTCCTCCGGGTGCTCCGGTTTCCCCCACAAGTCCAAAGTACATGCAGTACAGGTGAATTGGGTAAGCTAAATTGTCCGTAGTGTATGAGTGTGAATGAGTGTGTATGGATGTTTCCCAGTGATGGGTTGCTGCTGGAAGGGCATCCGCTGCGTAAAACATATGCTGGATAAGTTGGCGGTTCATTCCGCTGTGGCGACCCCAGATTGATAAAGGGACTAAGCTGAAAAGAAAATGAATGAATGAATAAATAAATACTATTGAACAAAAATACATTATATTGGTGGAAAAGGTTACAATGTAAGTGTTCAATTATGTAGTGAAGGTATCAAGTATGACTTGAAATTAAGGTCTCTGAGGTTTAAGAGTGAGACGGACGATGTTAATAGAAAACATCAAGAGCATAAATGCAATAACCTGCCATTTTGATCTATTTAATATAGTTGAAAGTATTTTATGGCAGGGAAAGTCTAAGCATGGTTAAACAGATTACTTTCACCCACCAAGACATCACATGTGCTTTGAATTCTTGTCTCTTGCATAAACACGAATCTTGTAATATGGCCTTTGGTGGGGGGCATGTGTGAACAACTGCGGCAAGTGGCAAAGGGTGTTAAAACACACTAAATAAATAAATAAATACCACACTGAAGAAATAAATATAAACATTAGGAAAAACTGTAAGTCTTAAATGACATCTTAGATTTGTGATACAACATCGATTTTAAATCATTCCTGTATTAATTAAATAAGGTTTTACCCTTGAATGGATCATCCATTCCATAATGGAGTATACAGCTTTGGCCAGAAATATGCTGCTCCTTCTATAGTACCAACTATTTTTGCAGTATACATTTGGTATTTTATTCCATTTACATTTAGTCATTTAGCAGACGCTTTCGTCCAAAGTGAGAACTTAAAATTGAGGAGGCATTCAGCGATTCAATAAGAAGAGGCAATACACACAAGAAGTGCTAATTATACAAAAGAACTGTTAGTGCTCAGTTATTCACAGTCAGTTTCTGCATAACAAATTACAGTGTAGCAATACACTCAAGTTCACTTTTGATTTCCAGTTTTAAAAATAGATTCAGTTCCTAAAGATATTAGACTAAAAGTGGTAAATAATTTTACATTTAATGAATTAATGTAGCATGCTATTTGAAATGCTTCTTTTTCCAATGTACAGTAGCAAGTCTTAAAGGCATAATCCACCCAAAAATAAAAATTAACTCACCCTCAAGTGGTACCAAACCTTCATGACCTTCTGTATTCTGTTAAACACTAAAGAAGATACAACCCATAATCAGAAAAAGTTGGGACAGTATGGAAAACGCAAATAAAAAAGAAAGTAACAATTTCCAAATTTACTTTGACTTTTACAGACTGTTAGCAGCAAGTCTAAAAGTCAGGTCTGTCATGGTATGGGCTTGTGTCAGTGCTCTTGGCAAAGGTAACTTGCACTTCTGTGATGGCACCATTAATGCTGAAAAGTACATATAAATTTTGGAACACAATATGCTGCCTTCTTTTCCAGGTACTCCCATGCATATTTCAACAAGACAATGCAAAACCACATTCTGCACACATTACAAAGTCCTGGCTGTGGAGGAAGATGTTACAGGTACTGGATTGGCCTGCCTGCAAACCCGACCTGTCTCAATAGAATATGTGTGGTGCATTTTGAAGTGCAAAATGCGACAACAAGGACCTAAGACTTGTTTGCAGGTAGAATGGGACAAAATTACACCTGAAACACTTCATCACTTGGTGTCTTCAGTACTTAAATGTCTTTTAGGTGTTGTGAAAAGGAATGGCAACATTACAAAGTGGTAAATGCTTTACTGTTCCAACTTTTTTTGAAATGTGTTGCAAGAACCAAAATTGGAATACTTGTTTATTTAGAAAAAAAAAAAAAAGACAATAAAAATTATGAGGAACACACTGATGTTTGTTGTATTGTCTACAATGAAATACAAGTCAAAGTAAATTTAGAAATAACTACTTTCTTTTTTTTTATTTGCGTTTTCCATACTGTCCCAACCTTTTCTGATTTGGGGTTGTATATTGAAAAAAGATGAAAACCCGAAACCACTAACTTAAACAAATATGATGAAAGTTAGCCTACACGGTTCCAGCTTTATTCAAAATATCTTCTTTTCTGTTCAGCAGAAAAAAGAAACTCAAACAGGTTTGAAACTGTAAAGGGTGTGTAAATCATGACAGAATTGTCATTTTTTGGGGGTGAACAATCACTTTAAAGGGTTCATTCATTCATTTTCTTTTCGGCTTAGTCCCTTTATTAATCTGGGGTTGCCACAGCGGAATGAACCGCCAACTTATCCAGCATATGTTTTACGCAGCGGATGCCCTTCCAGCTGCAACCCATCACTAGGAAACATCCATACACACTCATTCACACACATACACTACGGACAATTTTAGCTTACCCAATTCACCTATACCACATGTCTTTGGACTTGTGGGGGAAACCGGAGCACTCGGAGGAAACCAACACGAACACGGGGAGAACATGCAAACTCCACACAGAAACGCCAACTGACCCAGCCGAGGCTCGAACCAGCAACCTTCTTGCTGTGAGGCAATTGTGCTACCCACTGCGCTACCGTGCAGCCCTAAAGGGTTCATATAAAAATTTAAATTTACTCTCCATTTACTCACCCTCAACCAACCAATGTGTTTTCTCTTTCTTTCTTTCTTTCTTTCTTTCTTTCTTTCTTTCTTTCTTTCTTTCTTTCTTTCTTTCTTTCTTTCTTTCTTTCTTTCTTTCTTTCTTTCTTCCTTCCTTCCTTCCTTCCTTTCTTTCTTTCTTTCTTCTAAACAAAAAAGAAGATATTCTGAAGAACGTTGGAAACTGGTAGCCATTAACATCCTTAGTAGAAAAAAATACTACAAAAATCTAATTTCCAACATTTTTCAAAATATCTTCTTTTGTGTTCAACAGACAAAAGAAACTCAAGCAGGTTGGGAATAAGCAGAGGGTGAGTAAATGATGCCACAATTAACTCTTTTGGATGAACTATCCCTTAAAGGAGTATACTAACTATACAGAATACTATCATATTCTGCAATACATAGCCAAAGACGAGTGAGGCTGTAAAGTGAATCTTGGGTTATTTTTAGATAAAGCCCAATGTCACAAATGTGTACATTACCACTATTACAACTATCCTTGAAGTTTCCCTGATCCAAAGCCTCCATTAATTATAATACTCAAGTGGAGCAGCCAGATACAAGTCACAACGGTATTTACAAATGTAAATTGATCAGGTTTATAAGAGGTGGGAGTTAAAAATGATCAATGACATATAGCATAGCTCTGTGTTCTGATGGTGGTATGAACTATTACATGTAGCTCAGCTGTTCTAAGTCAGCAGAAACAGGGAACACCAGCTTAAGCAACTCTAAATGTGTCTGCGTCAAGCTGTAGAAGGTGCAAAAGGGAACAAGACCAGTTCATGATGTCCTTACTCAATGTAAAATCGTGTCAGAAACATGTATGTCAAGCTTCACTCCCAAATAAAACAAATGAAGAATTAAAAAAGAATAAATTATATTTTGAAAAAAACAAAGCCTCTTACACATATTTATGTCTATTATATTGTTTTGCATTGTGATATTTATTGTATGACAATGTTTTTTTTCTTCTATGTATTGTAATAATTTCAAACATTTTGAGTTGAATAAATTGTGTCAAATTAGTGTGTGTTTTAGCTTGTGATAAAAACTTGAAAGAATACGGTGTACCTTTATCATGGGTTGTAAGTGTGAAAGAGTAAACTAAGATTGATGGATTGGTTACAGCTAATCCCCTGTGCTGTGAATGCAGGGAAGAGGATAGTCTGTCCTGAGACATATTGAGTTAAATGTCATTGGGTTCTCGCAGGCAAATTACACACGGGCCTGCTTATAATCATAGAAAGCATAGACACATATGAAAGACTCCAAATGGCTTTTCACACTGTGCTTAACCTTATGTTATGGTGTTTTAAACTGTTTAGCCCTGGGTAAGTCAATGTTTTACACTACAGATTTCAAAGGGGCTTAACACCCCTTTTAATCCAGGGTTACGACCCTGCTTTTGTGGGTTTAACCCCACATTGCAGTGGCAGATATATACGGGTTGTTGACATGACATTGTATTTTCACTTGTCACACATGACAAAATGATATAATTACTATTGTCATTTAAAATGCAGTAAATGGGTAAAAAATTGTTTGACTTCCATGGACCTCATTTTGAAAACTGCTGTGTTATAAATCTTTTTTTTTTTTTTTACATTTTTGAGCCAAATCTCAAAACTGTTCTATGTTGTGACCGTCTCAACCATAGTTCAATTAATCACAACTCTTATCCATTAAAAGGAATGACGGAAAATTATCAATAAATACCTCAAGCCTAATTTTACAGTGGCTATTTTAGTAAATGGCGGTTGTTTTTTTATCCATATATTTTTTTTAAACATAGGAACTCGAAACATTTTGTTTTTGAAAACCATGTCTTCGACACTATATGCCCATTTTTAATAAACAAATCCACAGAAAACTTTAATTAGTTGAAGGACCACAATCAAGATCATGTGACTGAAGCCCCCTGTGAAGCCTATGAAGTGCACCTGTTAAGTTTTTGTCTCAGAATTATTATTTTTTTATGGAACCATTTTAAATTTGTTACCTTTCACTTTGTTGTGACACACAACACACCATAAAACATATTCAAGGTACAGTTCTGTAAAAATGCTATATATATATATATATACACACATACAGGGTTGAACAATGAAACTGAAGCACTGGCCAATTTAGTGTTGGCTAAATTTGACCAGCCTGGTGGCCAATCTTCATTGATTGCACATTCCACCAGAAAGAGCAGAGTGTGAAGGTTTAATTAGTAGACTAATACCAACACTTGTGCATCTGCGACCAAGACAGCAAGTCTTTGTGATGTATCAAGAGCCACGTTATGCAGCGTAATATCTGCATACCACCAAGAAGGGCAAACCACATTCAACAGGAGTAACTGTGGATGCAAGAAGAAGCTGTCTAAAGGGATGTCCGGGTGCAAACCCAGATTGTATCCAAAAAACATATAACCATAGCTGCTCTACTCACTGTGGAATTAAATGTGCACCTCGACTGAGTGGGATCTGGATGCAGACCTGGTGCAGTTGCAAGCTGGGCCCCATACAATGCTTTTAATGCGCACGCCTAGCACCTCCCCTAACCCTACCTCTCACAGTGATGTCACTAGCTCCATTGAGTGCATTGTGTCTGACATTGCAAGTCTGAGACTGCAACCAGATATTATTGCCTCAACCACCAAAACGTGTTCGTCAGAAGCTTCACAGTGACAGTATACATGGCTGGGCTGCTATAGCCAAACCTTTGGTCACTCGTGCCAATGCCAAAAGTCAGTTTCAATGGTGCCAGCAGCAAAAATCGGCTGTGGACAATGTGAAACATGTATTGTTCTCTGATGAGTCCACCTTCACTGTCTTTTCCACATCTGAGAGAGTAATGAAGTGGAGAAGCCCCCAAAAAGCGTACCACCCAGACTGTTGTATGCCCAGAGGGAAGCAAGGGGGTGGATCACTGATGGTTTGGGCTGCAATATTATGGCATTCCCTCAGGCCCAATACTTGTGCTAGATGGGCGCTTTACTGCCAAGGACTACTGAACCATTCTGGATGACCATGTGCACCCAATAGTTCAAACATTGTATCCTGAAGGCTGTGCTGTGTATCAGGATGATATTGCATCAATATACACAGCAAGACTGGTGACAGTCCACCACTGAGTGGTTGATCAACATGAAAGTGAAGTTGAAGATCTCCCATGGCCTGCACAGTAACCAGATCTAGTCACAGGCACTTTAAGGTGTTTTGGAAGAGCAAGTATGAAATGTCTTCCTCCACCAGCATCACGTAGTGACCTGGGTACTATTCTGCAAAAAGAATGGCTCAAAATCCCTCTGGCCACTGTTCTGAATTTGTATCTGTCATTCCCAAGACAAATTGATGTATTGGCCGCAAAAGTAGGCCCTACCATATACTAATGAATTATTGTGGTCTAAAACCAGGCGTATTAGTTTCATTGTCCAACACGTGTGTATATATATAATTTTAATAATAATAATAATTATTATTATTTATAATAATTATAATAATAATTTAGGGGCGACGCGGTGGCGCAGTGGGTAGCACGTTCGCCTCACAGCAAGAAGGTTGCTGGTTCGAGCCTCGGCTGGGTCAGTTGGCATTTCTGTGTGGAGTTTGCATGTTCTCCCCGTGTTCGCGTGGGTTTCCTCCGGGTGCTCCGGTTTCCCCCACAAGTCCAAAGACATGCGGTATAGGTGAATTGGGTAAGCTAAAATTCTCCGTAGTGTATGTGTGTGAATGAGTGTGAATGTTTCCCAGTGATGGGTTGCAGCTGGAAGGGCATCCGCTGCGTAAAACATATGCTGGATAAGTTGGCGGTTCATCCCGCTGTGCGACCCCAGATTAATAAAGGGACTAAGCCGAAAAGAAAATGAATGAATAATAATAATTTAATAATAATACATTTTTAAGAATAATTGTCAAACATTCACAGAATATTATAGTAGGATTGTAGATATGTAAGCCCAACTGATGCACAAGATATTAATAGAGAAATTAGTTATCTGGTCTGAAAAATGCAACATGGGCTCATTATTATTATTATTATTATTATTATTATTATTATTATTATTATTATTATCAGGTTAAAAAAAGCTTAAAAACCAATTTTAAAACTCCTAAGAGACCAATCCTGTTTGAAGCTATCTTATAATGAAAAGAGTCAATTTTAAGCATATTTCATGAGTTATTTATATCCTGAAGAGGAGAAAAAGCAATGAGAAAAAGCTCACTGATCAAAATTGGAGAACAGAATTTCAGATACCTCCTAGACATTGGTGTTAATCTACCTGGTTGTATTTTCCTTAATTATCTGACAAACCCTATTTAACTGGTAGCATAACTTTCCAATTATCACTGACTTTGCAAGATGGTGAGCTGTTTTAAAGGAAACTGAAACTGTCATTCCCCTAAAAATCCCCTAGAATGACTGGATGGATGAAGCCTGGATAATGCAGAAAATATGAATGGGCACTGCAGCTGGAATTGCTTGCCACTTGGCATACAGTGTCTTGAAAGAATTTGTATTTGTACTAAAGTGAACAGTAAACAAAGTGGACAATGAACAAAGCTAACAAACAAACAAACAAACAAACAAACAAACAAACAAACAAACAAACAAACAAACAGGCTAACCTTCTCTAAGGAGCACGTTGTGTGGTAAGAGAACTGGTACAAAGGTCACTTTAGTTCTGGAATATTAATAGTAAGCATAACTTTATAGGTATCAGGTGGGGAACATTACGCTCATCATCAAACTGGAGAAAGACTAAACCAAAAATATGAAAAGAGGTCTGGAGGTGAAAGTTGTAGGTGAAAGGGGAGGTTTGGTGGAGTTATGATCATACGTCATATGTTAAATTTAGTATTTATGTTATGATCATTCTAAATTTAACAGGAAATAGATATTTTTCTAAGCTAAAAGGTACAAATATTTACACTTTAATGACTGAAAACCTTGGGAGAAATGCTTGGCACATAATATTCATTTAATTTATTGCACTTTCCTGTGCTATGGATATTGCACATACTATTATCACGCAAACAATATTTTTTGAAATTTTTATTTGTTTGATTGTGCAGCCCAAATTTGTACAAATTCAAATGATTTCATTCATATGAAAACGTGTGATTTTTAAAAAGAGGCATGCCCCCAAACCCCATACCTAAACCCAACCATCATTCATATGAATTTGACAGTTTCAGCTTGCATAATCAAGGCTGCATCCAGATACTATTGACTAAATCGCAATGCTATCTCAAAATTCTTTTATCATAAAGCAGAATTTGTCAATAATGTAATTATTATAATTATTAATTCAAGTACTTTACTATATTATGGCTTAAAAACACTATAATATTCAAAATAAATTACTATAGTGTTTTTTCATGAAGGTAAGATTTATTATATGGTATGTTAATTTAGTGTTCTAACATTTTACCATTTGTCGACATATGTACAACAACCGATGTACAAAAATGGTGCCAGATTCTTCTTTAAATTATTATCAGTTTTATTACTCAAATGTTATCATATAATTGCCCAGACAACCTTTGATGTTGAAAATCTAAGTCTCGATTTTAACAAAGACACTTTTATTGACATTTGTGGTAGTTTGTAACTATATACTATCTGGGTTGTCATGTGAATTATGGTACAAAACCCGAGTAATAAGCTGCCAGTACTACTTTTTAAGCCAAGTTATTTCAAGCCAATCACATGGGAAAAAGTAACTGTTTTATGTATTGGTGAAAAAGGGGATAATCCATACAAAATCAAAAATGTATGAATCTTGTGGGATTAAGGTCATAAAAAAATTCAAAATAGTTTTTTTTTTATTTCAGTTTGAGCTCTACACGTATATAGAAATCTACAAATTCCAATCAACACAAATAAGAGGTTTATTGTGCAGAGTAGGCAACTTTATTGATTATAACATTATAGCAAGTGAAGAAGAAGAGTCAAGAACGTTCTTAGCTTGTCTTCAGTATATAATCCATTTACAATATGAATAAAAGTTGTTTTTCATTCCGCAAAGAGCCAAAAGCCACATGTACTCTGAAAGGCTTTAGGAGTGACAATTGTTTTGAAATGTGAGACTGAACTTGCTAAATTATAGTTTATGGAATCACTGCCAAAATTGTGATTATCACAGCAACATTTTGGGATTTAATGGCTATGGAAAAGAAACTTGAGCCTTTCGTAAATAACACTTTAATTCCTTAGGTGGCAAAATCGCTTTTTGACTGTTGAGCAGAGGATTGCTTTGAAACTTGGGTTAGGCTTGGGTTCCCTTTTCCTTTTAAATTTTCAATTTAAATGGACTTCAAACTGGCTTTGTTAAGTGGTTCCCAAACGGTGGTTCCTGGAATGTGCAGATTAGTACACATTTTGAATCTTTCTCTTGGTTGAAAAGACAATTTTGGGTCATTAAGTCCCTGCTAATGAACTAATGAGTTGAATTAGCCACGTTTTATTAGAGAAATATACTCTAGACCCAGAATTGAAAACCACACCTTTAGGTCATCAGACATAGCTGTAAGTTTTTATGAGGCCCCTAGTGAGCTCCAGCTAATATTCAGATACCAAATAATTACTAATGAATATTATATTACAATGATTTATATTAAATACCAAATAATAATGAATGGAAAATATGTTTTGGTGTGCTACTGGCTAAGCTCATTCTTCTTCTAAGGTCACTACACATGTTAGCAGACGGTGGTAGTGCTTCTTTCATCGAATGGGAAGCAGAGCCTGGGAAACATACACTGTGCATACACAAAACTTGCATGGGCCGTGAAAAAAAAATCAGCTAAGGGCCTGAAAGGGGTGGCCCACACTAGGCCATCAAAGGAATAATGTGGGCTGTCTGCTTGTGTGGGTCCAAAGCTGTGGGCCATACCTCAGCTAACATGGACTGGGCTTGTTTAGATTTGGGTTAGCTGTAGCTAATTGCTGGCAAAAAGCTAGCATTGGCCTTGCAGGAGCATGTTTGCATTGGTAAATTCATTGGAAAACGTACTTTCTGGTTCCCAAAAAAAGTATTTTGTGACAAAATCAGCAAAATAAAAATAAAAGAAGACTAAGAGAGTGGTCAGAAGCTTAATAGTGGTGACACTGAAGTCATGCAACTGTGGTGTGACTCCAAGTGTGCCTCTGAAAAGTAAAGCAAAACACTTTGATCGCCCCCTGGTCCTTGGATGCAGTACTTCTTATAAACCTCACACCCCTCTGTGTAAATAAAAGAATCTACAACCCCAAATCAGAAAAGGTTGGGACAGTATGGATATAAAAAAGAAAGTAGTGATTTCCAAATTTGCTTTGACTTGTATTTCATTGCAGACAATATGAACACAAAATATTTCATGTTTTGACTGGTCAACTTAATTTATTCATTCATTCATTTTCCTTCAGCTTAGTCCCTTTATTTATCAGGGGTCGCCACAGCGGAATGAACCGCCAACTTATCCAGCATATGTTTTACACAGCGGATGCCCTTCCAGCTGCAACCCAGTACTGGGAAATATCCATACACACTCATTCACACACATACACTTAGGCCAATTTAAGTCGTCAAGTCAAGTTTATTTATATAGCGCTTTTCACAATGTAGATTGTGTCAAAGCAACTTAACATAGTTCTAGTAGAGTCCAGATTTCAGAGTTGAAGTTCAGTTTAGTTTAGTTCCGTGTGGTTTAAATTTCACTGCTGAAAGTTCAAACACTGTAGAGCAAATCCACCGAAGCACAGCTCCACAAGTCCCGATCCGAGCAAGCCAGTGGCGACAGTGGCGAGGAAAAAAAACTTCACCAATTGACAAAGTGAAGGGGGAAAAAAACTTGAGAGAAACTATGCTCTGTTAGGCACAACCATTTTTCATCTGGCCAAACTTCCTGTTCAGAGCTGCAGTCTAGGCGCTGGAGGCTGAAGAAGCTGGACGTCCATCGTGGAGAAGCTGCAGGTGTAAGTAGGGCACCGGCAGGCGGTCAAGTTGGCCCGCAGGATCAATGTGGGGACTCGTTTACTCGAATTGAATAAATTTCATTCATTCATTCATTTTCTTTTTGTCTTAGACCCCTTCTGGGGTCGCCACAGCGGAATGAACCGCCAACTTATCCAGCATATGTTTTACACAGCGGATGCCCTTCCAGCTGCAACCCATCACTGGGAAACATCCATACACACTCATTCACACACATACACTACGGACAATTTAGCCTACCCAATTCACCTATACCGCATGTCCTTGGACTTGTGGGGGAAACCGGAGCACCCGGAGGAAACCCACACGAACACGGGGAGAACATGCAAACTCCACACAGAATTGCCAACTGACCCAGCCAGGACTCGAACCAGCGTCCTTCTTGCTGAGGTGACAGAGCTAACCACTGAGCCACCGTGTCGCCCTGGTCAACTTCATTTCATTTGTAAATCCTATCCTGTCATTCAAACCTGAAACACATTACAAAAAAAGTTGGGACAGTTGCAATTTATGGCTAGTAATCAGGTAAATTGGTTAAATGATGTAATTTGAAAAAGGTGATGTCAACAGGTCATTGTAATTATGATTTGGTACAAAAGCAGCATCCAAGAAAGGTCTAGTCCAGAGGTGTCAAAGTCAGTTCCTGGAGGGCCGCAGCTCTGCACAGTTAAGTTCCAACACTAATTAAACACACCTGATCATACTAATTGGGTCCTTCAGGCTTGTTTGAAACCTACAGGCAAGTGTGTTGAAGCAGGGTTGGAACTAAAATGTGTAGGGCTGCTGCCCTTCAGGAACTGAGTTTGACACCCCTGGTCTAGTCCTTTCGGAGCAAAGATGGGCAGAGGATCACCAGTTTGTCAACAAATATGTGAGAAAATTATTGAAATGTTTAAAAACAGTGTTCCTCAAAGAAAGATAGGAAGACATTTGGATATTTCACCTTTGACAGTGCATAATATAATTAAAAGATTCAAGGAATCTGGAGAAATTTCAGTGCGTAAAGAACAAGGGCGCAAACCTAAGCTGAGCTACCGTGATCTCCGATAATTCCGGTCATTCATCTATATGCGATATCAACACATACACTCAGGACTTCTTTGGCAAACCTTTGTCAAGTACCACAATATGTAGTTACATCCACAAATGCCAGTTGCAACTGTATTGTGCCAAAAGGAGGCCCTATGTTAACAGTGTCCAAAAGTGCTGTCGACTTCTCTGGGTTCGGAGGCATCTAGGATGGACCATCACACAGTGGAAACATGTACTGTGGTCAGATGAAACAGTATTTCAGGTATTTTTGGGGAGAAATGGATGTGGTTTGGACCAAAGAAGAAAAGGATCATCCAGACTGTTACCAGCAACAAGTCCAAAAGCCAGGGTCTGTCATTGTGTCAGTGCCCTTGGCAAAGGTAACTTGCACTTCTGTGATGGCACCATTAATGCTGAAAAGTATATAGAGATTTTAGAGCACAATTTGCTGCCTTCTATTCCACCACCCATGCATATTTCAACAAGACAATGCAAAACCACATTCTGCACACATTCCAAAGTCCTGGCTGCGGAGGAAGATGATACAGGAACTTGACTGGCCTGCCTGCAGTCCTGACCTGCCTCCAATAGAGAATGTGTGGTGCATTTTGAAGTGCAAAATGCGACAACGAAGACCCTGTACTGTTGCCCACTTTAAGACTTGTTTGCAGGAAGAATGGGACAAAATTACACCTGAAACACTTCATCACTTGATGTCTTCAGTCCCTATACGTCTTTTAAGTGTTGTGAAAAGGAATGGCAACATTACAAAGTGGTAAATGCTTTACTGTTCCAACTTTTTGAAACGGATTGCAAGAACCAAAATTATAATACGTGTTTATTAAAAAAAAAATGCATGCATGTTTTTCTAATAACTTTTCTTTAGTTATTAGTTATTTAAAGGGATAGTTCACCCAAAAATGAAGATTTACACTATTTACTTTAACTCAAGTTGTTTTAAACCTTTCAGAGTTTCTTTCTTCTTTTGAACACAAAGGATGATGTTTTGAAGAAAGCCGTAAACCCTTTCGTAGTAGGGAAAATAAATACCATGAAAGGCAATGGTTACAGGTAAATGGTTCAGCTTTCTTCAAAATATCTTCCTCTGAAAAAAAAAAAAAAAAAAGAAACTCAGACAGGTTGGGAACAAGTGAAGGGTAAGTAAATGCTGACAGAATTTTCATTTTTGGGTGAACTATCCCTTTAAATCTATATAAATAGTCTTTATGGTACTTTTGCTACAAATTACATCATCAGCACAAGATGACAGCAGCCATACCTAGAATATGTTGGCTTCACTTTTTTAGAGTTGAAGGAATGAAGATGTTTCATCCCTTTTTTTCTCCTAGTCTGTGAATCACCTAAATTTAGCTTTTTACTTCTGGCACCATATTTAGGATTTTTATTTATAAAAATTGTGTTCATTTGTGAACACTTTGTGAAATCTAAAACTTTTGTAGGTCACAGAGCATGAGAAATACAGCATGAGAGCGCCATCTCCAGATTAAATATCCCACTACAGCTCTTCAGTTACAGTCTCACAAATCTGCCACATGAGACATGTTAATTCTGATTGGCTGTTTTGGGAATTTTGTGTAAGTAAATGGTATCTGTATTAATAAGCAAAAAAGATTGCTTGACCTAACAGTCCATTTAAAGGTTAATAAATAAACCAAAATAACTTAATATGAACTGATTTTTAAAAGGGCTTATAAATATCTTCTTAACATAAATGCTTTGAATGGAAGCTTTAGCATAGGGGTTAACACATGACCTACCAAAATAGCCTAATCCACATAGTTAAGATGCAAGGTTTGTATACAAGTATTCATACGCTGTAGTGTTATTCAAGCTAGTTTCTTATTCAGCATACAGCATGTCATCATTAGCTAGCTAACATGGTGCAAGTTTGCATTGCGGCTGTAAAAATGGTCACAATGGTGATTTGGGGGACTTAAAACACAAGCGCACACACAGGTTTTGAAGATATCAGATATTGTTTCTGTGTAAGGGCGACACGGTGACTCAGTGGTTAGCGCTGTCGCCTCACAGCAAGGTCGCTGGTTCAAGTCATATGCTAGATAAGTTGGCCGTTCATTCCACTTTGGCGACCCCTGATGAATAAAGGGACTATAAGCCGAAGGAAAATGAATGAATGAATGTTTCTGTGTAAATTACAAAAAATCTGTGGGTGTGTGAAAACAGTGATATTACACGTTCAGTCTAGTTATGAACAAGAACTTGAAAACCAAAACAATGAGGCCAAACTACAGGACTGCAATATAATAAACTACTGGCATGGCAGGTATAATTTTTATTATTTGTAGTCATCTCTGCTGGTACTTGTTAGCACAAATCATTTGTTAACGCAAATCATTTCGATAAGGTTATCATTTGTATATAAAATCATCGTTTTGGAAAACATTTGTTTAGTACAACTTTGTGTAAGCCTACCCAAATTCCAACACTGCATTTAAAAAACAAAAAAGGTCACACTTTATTTTGATGGTCCGTTTGTTGAATTTACATTGTATACATGCCAACTAATTCTCATTAGATTATAAGTAGACTGTTAGGTTGGGGTTAGTGTAAGTTGACATGTACTTGCAAAGTTTCTTATAGTCAGTTAAATGTCTGTTGAAGGAGCAGTATCAACAGATATTAAGCAGACAGTCTACTAATACTCAAATAGACAATCAAAATAAAGTTACCACAAAAAACAAAACCTTTCGTATAAGAACAATGGCTACCATACTGAAAAGCTGTTCTAAACTTAAAGGCTACGTAAACCAAAAGTTGCTGAGATTTTTATTTCACTGTGTCAAAACTGAATATTGAGTGAGCGGCGGGGCTGATGTCAACAGTAAAGGGACACCAAACGATCTTCATTTTGATTAAAAATTACCATAGCATTTTTCCCCCGTGGATTAACTTGCACGGATTGTTCACCTAAAGAATAACAATTTGTGCTAAAAACATAAACATTTAAATTTCACGTGGACTTAAAGTGCATTACACTGCTGACTTCAAAGGGCACTTAGAAGGCCTCAAGAGATTGAAACATCTTTAATCCCATGGTTCTCGGTGCATGCTTAATTTGTGACAACGGTGATGCAATATGATATAAAAGTGTATTCCAAGTTCCATGAGTTATCTTAGTCTATTATGGCTCATGTCCACTGAGCAGTATGGTTTGCCACAGTACAGTAGAGTATAGTACACATTTATGTCCATTTCTATTGTTAAAGGTACCAAAATAGTGAACAGTACCTACAACTTTTTTTGGTACCTAAAGGATGGTGCTAGACTTGCTGCTGGGCTGAACTTTAGTACTGAAGTTTAAAAATCATCACTATACACCAAGTAAAAGAACTATACACTACCAAGTAAAGGTACTGTTGTCACTGAAAATGCAAGCCTGATAAGGGTGACCTGTACCAAACTATACCACTCAATGGAAACAAGACATTACACACTTTATAGTTCCCTTTGCCTGTAAACTCTTCCAATGGATTAAAACATAAGGGTACGCCCTGGAATGGAATGCAGCCACTGAAAATACTAAAATACAATGAAATCATTGACAGACACAAAATAAAAAAAGTGCACCAGAATCTGACTTTATTGGCTAAATTCATGACTACTAAAAAAAGTCCTTTTTACAGGAAAAAGTGAGGTTTGCAGTTTACAAAGTGGCACAAAGCCACAATCAGAGAAAAAAAGAAACAGTGCATTTCTGTGCAAACTGAAACAGCGATGGCACCCACTTTGCAGACATTCACACTTGGTATTTTTGCACAGCATGCATTGTTTTAATATAAATCGAGAAAAAAAAACAAAAATAAAACACCATTTTGTTCTAGCCAAAATTTTTTTTCAAAGAGCGTTTCCACAGGCCAGGCTAAATAATACCTGAGTGTGAGTTCGAATAAGCAAATGATGTGTCAAAAAAAAAGTATATGACAAAATGTGCAGGGTGCCGTCAATAACTACTGTAAACAGACACGCACTTGGACAAAGTTTCACATTGAAGAGACTGGCAGTGATTTGCACACAATTCAAGAGCACAATCACCTCTGTTCAGATTGCTTTAGAGCTGAAGGGGAATGGAAAAGTTCATCCCATGGTGGGGATAGAAATCTGGACCCTGAGGCTTGGTCTGAAGAAAAGGGCAAAGCGTAGATCCAATAAATGGCCTAAAAAGCATTAGAACATTATGGTGTGAAGATGTGTATTACAAGAAAGTCAACCAGAACAGCTTGGAGAGAAAAAAAAAAAAAAAGCTGCTGTAAAAGGTGCGTAAATAATAGATATGAAAAAAAAAAAAAACCTTGCACACAATCTCACAACAAATTCATTTTCCACAAATACACACAATGCCGTTTCACATAGAAACCCACAAACTCCACAAGAGCATTTCAGTCACACACGTGACCACTCAGATTCCCAGCAGTCTTGTCTTGATGAGAGACAGCTAAAAAAAAAAAGCAAGGAAAAAAGCACTGCACTAATTTGGTGTTTGGAGTAGAAGAGGAGAAAGAAAAGGAGAGGTAGAATGATGGATAGGATGTTCAGTCGTGTTGCAGAAGTTGATGTTATTTCTTGGCTTTGCCACCCTTGGCTGCGTTCCGTGGAGGAGTTACAGGTCTGGCGGTCCCAAATCCTCCAGCGCCGCCATATGACAGCATTTTCTTCTCTGCTGGTTTCAGAATCTGCAGAAACAGAGAAACCATTCATCAGGTACAATGTATTATGAGGCTTTCTTCATAATCAGATATTGCAAATATTCAACCAATTCTCATCAGTTGATGTGCCCTTTAAACTCTAAACTTACATTTCACATGAGTACCCAGAAAAGCACTATATAAATGTAAGGAATTAAAGCACATAAATTTCAGATTTTCTGCAGGACAACTTTGAGAAGGTAAAAACTACAACATTACCAAAGATAAAAAGAAGAATAGGCACATACTAACCTGAAATGAGCACATAAGGGTCTCATCAACACTCATCATGGCACCTGCGTTGTCAAACTCGCCACAGTAGTTGGGAGCAGAGAAAAGTGTGACTAACTGCCTCTTCGCAAAGAACTCGTAGCCATCCTCCACCACCTGTTCAGAGAGCAGAAGATCTGTACTTTACAAATTCTGCAACAGACATCCATCCTGTTACCACTAAAGTGGAGAACAGAACTGAATTTTAGAGATGCAACCATCGACCGGCCATGGACCGGAATCTGAGTTTTTTTCACATGTTGTTAGGGGCTGACAGTGTAGACCATGACATCATAGTGACTCGCATGCTTAAACTGTCAGAGTTGCATGATAACATTTCATCACTGTGGAACGTTTTTACAGAGTGTAAAAGCAGCACCATGTTCACAATTTACCACCATGACCACCAGAGTTGTTTAATCTTGCGTCCTTTTACACACAGAGCTTGATTTAAGCCAGTCCCATAAAAGGTGAAATCCTGATGGAGAATGCAGAGTTTTAAAGGGCACCTATGATGAAAATCATCTTTTTTAAGCTGTTTGGACAGAACTGTGTGTATGTATAGTGTGTCCACAGTCATATTGGGGTGATATAAAGACAATAAGTCTCTTTTTTTAATTTCCTGACATTAAAATAGCATCCAAATCCCTCCCATTTTAAGGCCGACCACAACTTGACGTAGGAGTGCGGTTTCCCCGCCCACCGAATTGATTGACAGCTGCGTATTAACATGTCTCCGTAGTAACGCGTATAATCAGATCAACAGGACGTGCGCAAAGCAACCGGGAATAAAAGATCTGAGTTTTACAAGTTGAACACGTTTTTAAAAATTGCATGTTTGTAATGAATTACAGTGATTTACTTCAGCTTTACTTTATCACCACAGCCGCGTGTCAGTACAATTATAAAAGAAGACGCTTCAAACCTGGGTTGTGGACGTTAAATCAGGTTTATTTTGTACATTAACATAACGGATATCCTTACAGCAGTGGATATTAATGTGGATCCTGTCACATTTGCAGTGCAAAAACAGTGCAAAGCTAAACACGCGCACTGTCTGTGTGTGTGCGTCCGCTGTGTGTGTGTGTGGGTGTGCATGAACTTTGTAACGACATTGTGTGTGACTCATCGTTGCAACTCCACAACAAATACATCAAATAATCACTGGGAAAGTTCTTATTGTAATATTTCTCACAAACGTTACGTGAGATCTGCTTCCTTCATGTCTGTCTGTTATCTGAGGCAGCCGAGGGTGGAGACTGAGGCACACTGACAGGCACGTGGGAACGGTGGGCGGGGAGGACTAGCATTAAAGGCACAGTCCACAAAAACAGCTACAAGATGCTCAGAGCTAAACATTTACAAACTTCTGAAAGGTATAATAAATAATCTGATGGGTGTTTTGAGCTGAAACTTTACAGACACATTCTGGAGACACAAAAGACTTATAATAAATCTGGAAAAATGGGTAAACTAGGTGCCCTTTAAAGCTTCTCTCATTTGGGAAGCTAACTTAAAGAGCCAAGATTTCTCTACTCTTTGAGCTGTCCAGCAGCATGAGTGAAAAACACACTGACCTACTGAAGCATCAGCAGAGATTGTTTCTCTGTGCTCCAGGTTAGCGATGCTCATTTTGACAAATAAATACCATCAGTTAAATGGTTTAAAATGTAATTTAAGCTATTGTCAAACATGGCTCCTTCAAGCTATTTTTAATATGTTTGCTGCCTGAGTAAAAGAATTCTGCTAGACATATCAGACAAATAGCAGTCATATCAGCTTTCAGAGAGAGAGAGAGAGAGAGAGAATTTAGTAGGGGTAAGTTGTCAGTAAATGCTTTACCAAAACAGGATAAAAATACAGAAAATACAAAGCTATACATACAAATAATCAAAACATATTAGATAAGCATAGCTTACAATCTTAAGACTTTTGTGAAATAACAAAAAATGAAAGTTCTAAACAGTCTAAAAGAACACCTTTTGTTAGTGTTGCAGTTTGGGAAAAAATGAATTGGGTTTATTTGAATAATTGTTTTTTTTTATTTCAAATAACTTTCAATTAACTTTAATCAATTTTTAATGAATTATTTTATTATATTAAGAACTTTTTACATAAGTAACTATTTTTGTTTGTATTTACTGTCAATAATAGTTCTTAAAAAGAAAATCACAATCAGCAAAAATGGGTCTCAGCACGTCACATCAAAAAATAGGAAAAATTGGCCAAGAAAATGGCAGTTTTTTTGGAGGGAATGTATAGCCAGTGTCTGAATCTTCTGAAGTTATTTCAATTATCAGTCACTTCTTAGCCATGCTTCAATTGTTTAAATTGCAACTCTCCTGCTCCCCACCCACCTTCCAACCTCTCGTCAATACAAAGTCTAAGTAGTCACCCACATTTGTCAACTTTTGTGATCAGAAAATGGATGCTAGGGACCTATTTTACAGAGTCCCCACAGGGCTTTGAATAACAGACATTGATTACATTTGAACATTTACACACAGTAAACAATTAGTAAATACAAGTAAATGCAGCCTTGCTGACCAAAGAGACTATGAATTTGACTGTTTTTGACTGTGAATTTACACACACACTTATGTCTAGACAACGATCATTAAAACATTCAGTAAATTATTCACCTGGTGGGCTCTGCATATGAGATCCATGTCATGTTTGTGCAAAAATTTGGCCACAACATCAGACCCAAAGGTGAAGGAAACACCACGGTCATTCTCTCCCCAGCCCATGACGTCTTTATCAGGGTCAGCCCAGAGCAGATCACACAGCAATCCCTGGTCAGGGACATCTGTAGGCCTCATCACACGCCGTATCTGTTCCATGGATTGCAGGTCTGGAGAAAGACCTGAGTAAAGGAGAATTCAGTTTAACATTATGAATTCGATATTTTGATTTATAGCACATCAAGGACCTCAAGTCCACTATTCCCTGCCTGGATGTTTCACATTTACATCCATGTGATAAATAAAGCATTCAATTCATTTTCAATATCAAAAACACATCAAAGGTCTTTCTTTTGTCCTCTGTACTCAAGCTCTTGAGTAATGGAACTGAACTTGATGACGTATAATGAGAGCACATGATGGCAAGACTGAATAAGACACTGCCCTTAATTAGCTGGTTTAAATGCATTTAAATAGGGCTGGAGCTGGAAGGTGGCCTAGTTTCTCAACCCCACTCATCTCACTAATGCAAATAACTGGTTCAATTCATTAGCTTCTTGGTGTTTTGAATATACATATTGTAAGCATCGTATTTCCATAAAAAGAAAAACAACTTTTTTTTTTCTACTATAATCACTTAATGTTGCACAGCACATTCTTTAAATAGTTTAGAGTGTGGTTCATGGGTTTGTCTCTGAAGAGGTTAAAAGTGCCTCCCTAAAGGAAAGAACCTTTGAGGTTAGAATACATTTCTTTTTAAGTGGTTATGTGTGGTATTTCCTATAAATTCTGCAACAGTTTAAAATCAATGTAAATATGAACATTAGTGTAAAAAAGACAAAGCTACATTTCTTCATTTTTAGAATGATAAATTACACCTTCCAGACAAACAGTGTTTCTCTATATTTAATTTAGACATTCAATTAGAGTATTAGCCTAGAGTAAAACAATTTCTTCATTATGCAGATCTAGCCTACAGGCTAACCTAAGACTAGATCTAGTCTTAGGTTAAAGAGGGGAAAAAAAACAAAAAAAAAGGCATACCTCCATGACAACAAAAAATCTTTTCATCCACAATAGCAGCTACTGGTAAGCAGTTGAAACAGTCTGTGAATGTCTTCCAAAGCTTGATGTTGTACCGTCTTTTACCTGTCGAAAAAGCTTGCATATTAGGACTGCAAAATGGTAACATTTTAATGGTCATTTTTTTTATGGTATTCTATAGTCTGGCTACACCCCAACCTGATTTTAAAGAAAGGGACAACTCCTACTATAACAGTAATTAAAGATAAAGCCGGTAAAATGTATATAATACAGCATGCTGTTATGGACAGGCTCAAAGAATATTTGACCACTACGGACAATCAATTTGGTTTCAAAAGAAATCATGGCACTGACCTTTGTATTTATTCATTAAAAGAAGTGGTTACATATTTTAAGCAAAATTCTACAGCATGTGTGTTTTTAGATGCTTCTAAGGCATTTGATAGAATTAATCACACAACGCTGTTCATAAAATTCATCAGTCAATGCGAGTAAGATGGGGTGGTAGTGTATTAGCACTATTTCATATGACGAATGGGGTACGTCAAGGTGAAATACGGTCTCTGCTTCTTGTATATGGATGATCTTTCTCTAAAGTTCACTTATCTCATGTACGTTGATGATTTAGCTATTATGTCCCCTTACAGTGCAGGACTACAACAGTTGCTTCAAATATGCTGAAGTTATGGTGTGCAATATGATGTAAAATTTAATAGCAAAAAGACCGTAGTTCTGATTGTTAAAACCAAAGAAGACCTTAACCATAAAAAAATTCTATCATTTTATTTAGTGATAAAGTTTTAAATATGGTGAGTAAAGTTAAATATTTAGGTCACATCTTTATTTGATTTATTAGATGATTTGAATGATGATAAATTATGATGGAGCACCAGTGTAAAACACTTTTTTTATTTTTATTTTATGTATTGTAATATGTAAATTTATGATTGTATTGTATTATGTGTTTTTTGTGACTTGTTATGTTTTTGGACATGGACCTAAGAGTCTGAAATAAAAGGAATAATAATAATAATAAATTGCTATTACATGCAACAATAGCAAGCATTAAATAGTTATTTAATCCACTTCTTGACTGTTGAAGTCATTTCTGTTTAAACTGAATGTTCAGATAACACCATTAACGATAATTTACCCCATGTTGTCAAGATCGAACACACGATGCCACTATAGTAACACTAATCTTAGCTAACTAACATTTCAGTGACAATATGTTGAAAAACAAGAATTATTTATTGTGACAGGCCTAGTTCAATGATTTGATCTGTTTGATCCACATCTCTAACTTAAGATACTGGTCCTGACAATTACATTTCTAATAAACAAACATTAATACTAAATTTGTTCCAACTGTCCTAATAAATATTACACAATAATGATGTTCCTTACATTGGCTCACACACACAACACACACACAGATCGAATTGTTTCCATATGCTTTTTTTAACTAACTAAACAGCAATTTCTTAGGTTATATTAGAACCACTGAAGAAACTTTTTTTTAAAGATACCACCCAGCCCATTATAGGCATACTCACATTCATCATAAAATCCATATATCCTGTTGATTGAGGCACATTCATGGTTTCCTCTGAGAAGAAAGAAGTTCTCTGGATATTTGATCTTGTAGGCAAGCAGCAGGCAGATGGTCTCCAGTGACTGCTTGCCTCTGTCAACATAGTCTCCCAGAAATAGGTAGTTACTCTCTGGTGGATATCCTCCATACTCGAAAAGCCTGAGCAGGTCATAGTACTGACCATGAACATCACCTGCAGTGAAGACAGATAGATTTCTGTTAGTTAAGCTGGCTTATCTCAACTGAAAATCAAAACTGAGTGTAAAGGTTATCAAATCTTTACCACAAATCTTGAGGGGTGCCTCCAGCTCCAGCAGTATTGGCTGACTAAGAAAGATTTCCCGAGATTTTAGACACAATCCTCGAATCTCTTGCTCAGTTAACTGAACGTTTTTACCAGGTCTAGAGCCCTTCACTAGAAAAAGAGAGAAAGAGACAGAAACAATTATTATATCTTATTAAACTTTCAAATGGCCATATTACATTTTCAAAAATAATAGATTTTGGACAATAACTTTTAATAAACAAATAAATAAATAAATAAATAAAACCGTTCGATGTTAATTTTTATGTATTGAAGGTTACTTAATTTATAATTTCTTAATTTACTCAAATAACAATGCTTATTCATATGAAAACGGCAAGTATTGTTTAGTAAACAAGTAATTTTACTCCACAGGCATATTGAACTTAAATAAAACGCCTCAAAGGCAAGAAAAAATCTGAAAGATAAGAAAATAATCCTTTTTGCTAAGCCTTGAAAATCAGCTTTTTATTAACCAGCTCTTTGGTTTTCACATTTTGTAGGCAGTCTCATACCACCTGATTTGAAGGGCCAATTTATCATACAAATGCAGGTTGCAGATAACAAACCCTTATTTAAGGAGTTAAACTTAAGTGTTGACCTGTCTGTGATTCAAGTGCAGCGAAAATGTAATTTGACTGGAACTTGCATCAGAAACAACAAACAATCATTTACTGCAGGGCGGCATATTCATTTACAATAGTAAGGCTCAGACATTTACCTTAATACATTCTACTGTTTCATCACAATCTATTTATTTATAGATAGATAGATAGATAGATAGATAGATAGATAGATAGATAGACGTAATCGACATTATGTAATCTATATAACTTTTCGGATTGACTTCTGCTCACCTAAGTAAGTTTAACTAAAATTACTATCCACTGTAAAGTATGAAGACGGCAAATAAGTACCATATGCTCTCATTTTTAGGATGACACCATTAATTTTACCTGAACATGCCAGTCAAAATCAAAATTTGGCAAAACACCGGTGACGACATCTTGGTGGATTTCTGTTACTAAAAGCGACGACGAACGAACTGCGCATGCGTTTAAAATTTAATCCGGATTATACGTAATAAATACGCCAATTATACAAAAATGTTTAATTACATCAACGGTGATATGCATTTATACATAACACTAACGTTACACAGTCACATATAAACTCGACTGGAGACGACAACCATACAAGTACAACCAGAAGTACAACCATATAACGTTACTCGTTCAGACACTTATTTAACACAATGCATTATACAGCAACAATAATTGAAGTTTATTACCTTCCAAAAGGCGCTGGATGATCGAATCGATGTTTATTTTGTCCGATTCGGCCATTTTGTCGTGCGCTGAAGATTAGCCGGCTAACAGTGCCAGTAACAAGACCACTCGGGAACCCGCCCAATACAAATTCACGACAATACTTTATAAAAACGTCGTTACAAAAACGTCATACTATTGTTGGTATTCCTGAGTGTACTTTACAATGTTATTGCCGCGAATGGTCCCTCTGGTAGTTCGTTGTGTGAGGTAAACTAGCACCACGACCGCTTACGGTTGTAGGAAACGGTAAAGGGGTTGGGGGGTAGACATTAAGCGCGTGTCTGATTGGTTATTCTCGGCTCATGACGAGCGCTTCAAATATGAGATCTCAAGAGCCAATAGGATATTTAATGTGTCAATCTTTTTCTATATACTTCGTCAAGATAAAACTGGTGTATAATCTCAGGTTCACGGAATAAAAACTGTAATCCTCGTCATGATGGACATGTTAAATCTTCTTAGGCTGGAAAGTTAACATACTTCATTAGCAACGATTGAAAACAATTCAGAAAATGTTGCGTTAAAAAATTGTTCGAAATATTTGTCGTTCAACCCACGGAAGTAACCATAGACAGAAATGACGTAATGACGCAATCTATCGGCCAAATGACGTGTTCAGAAAGCGACAGTCCGAATCGTCTGATTCATTCTAAAGTGGCAGAATGTGCTATTGCTGAGGCGGAAACGTCACCAAAACAGACTATTAAATGGAGTAAGATACTCATAATCAAAGATGTATTTTGTTTTTGAATAGTTAACCTCATTGACCATGAAGTTGGTTCATAAAGACATCGAGAAGGATAATGCCGGGTGAGTGTTTGTGAACACACGAGTCTATATGTACACCACTTTTGGGCATTATGTGAGCTTTACCAGTTAAGTGGTGTTGTAGTGCCATGATGCGATGTTGGTATCATATGACAATACAATACAATAGAATACTCGGGTACTTTTGTATAAATGAAAACATGGTTGTATAATAATGGAGCATTTTTGTTTGTCGAACTGACACGGAACCATTGTAACCCAATATATATGGGTATATTCATATACCCAGTGCTGTGTTTTGAAACTTGGCAGGATTGTTTCACATTGCCACAGCCCAAAAAAATGCGTTTGCCTTGCTTGTAGCGCCCCCCTTTGATCGCTTGCGCTTTTATAGACCGTTGTTTTCGAACTGGGGTCTCTGTAAGAGGGTTAGGGGGTCTATTTGGGGGATAACGTAAAAATGAAAATGGGGAAAGAAAAAATAAAGGAATTAAATAATTTGCTGAAGCTAAAAATAAAAATTTTAAGATAACACATTAATATAACAACAAAAAAAGATATATATAATAAATAATTACAATACAGCAAGATTCAAATAAATAAATCATCCAAAACCCTTAGATAAAAACAACTGATTACAAATTATATTAAAACGAATAAAATTTATCAAAGTTAGACCCATTGATAATATAGATGTTTATCACAGTAGTCTTTATACAAGAGACTTTATAATTGCTTTTTACATTTTAGGATGGGTTTCTTTTGCACAAGGATAATCATATTTACGAGACAACCAGTTTTATTGGAGAACACTAATACTGTTACTTCTACTTATAATAATAGTTACGTTTACCTAACAGTATGGTTCCGGCTCTTTGTGCTTTTACGACAATAATAGTTTTAGTAACAAAATAAAAATAATAAATTCTTGTCATCACCAAAGATGAGTAAATCTGATAACATGCTGCTTGTGCTGTAGATGGGGTTTAGCATCACACAGTTCAAAAGTTTTTTTCTTCTTCTAAAAAATTGTGCCAGAAATGGACAAACATAACTGTTTGTTTCAGACTTATTCTTTTATTTGATTAAAATATTCTGTTAAATTAGAATAATTGGTTATTTTACAATTCTGTAAGCATCTATATGTAATAATATATGTATATACAGTATAATACACACATATACATTTATGATACCATTCAGGTTAGATTTAATTAGTTTTCCTTTGTTGAAATTTGAGTTTCACTATTGGTGTTCAAGATTTCAGTATTTCCCTTTTCAATCAGACCAAGGCTCCTGGTTGTGATTTCTTCTATCTTTTATGTTTTTTTTAGTCAGGTGACACTAATACCTGATGAAGCAGAGGATATGTGGCACACCTACAACCTACTGCAGGTGGGCGACAGCCTCAGAGCTTCAACCATCAGGTCTGTCTCAATTTTAAACACATTTTTGTTTTGGTTTAGCACATTTAATATCAGAGATTTTGCTTGTTAACTTAATGAAAACATTCTGATGTCACAAACAGGAAAGTGCAGACAGAGTCTTCCACAGGCAGTGTGGGCAGCTCACGTGTGCGCACCACATTGACTTTATGTGTGGAGACCATAGACTTTGATTCTCAAGCGTGCCAGCTCAGAGTCAAAGGCACAAACATCCAGGAGAACCAGTATGTTAAGGTCAGTATGCATTTAGAATTATAATTTTTTTGCTTTATATTTTGCTTCACCTCAAAGGTATTCGTTATTCTTGTTTATTTTGTAGATAACTGACAGACAAAAAAATACATTAAAACTAAGATGCAAATCGTACAAAGCGAAATTCGTTCCAAAAACATTTTTCTTCCAAAACAAATTTATGAATTGTATATTTTTGTGCGTCCCCATCCGCTACACAACTGTGCAGTGTTTAGTTCTTTATACAAAATTATTATATGCTATAGTAGCTTATAGCCTACTTTAAATAAGTCAATATATATGCGATTGTTGTCTCTCATTACCGCGGCCACAGCATGCGCGTCTGTAGCTTCTGTATAAAAAAAAAAGACCTATATTTGACCAGCCTATATTAATATACTGATGTTCCTGTGCCAGTTTGACACTATACATTAAACTGAGGATAGTTTAACTACTTCACGACACTCCGTCACCTGATCTCACCGCGAGAGAAGGAGAAAAGTGCAGCGCTGAGGTAAAATCATTTTCTCAAGTCATAATCTTTAAAATAATGACTTGTTGATAAAGGGTTTGCGATATAGGAATTACAGCTTTGCATTAAAAATGCTTATTTTCTGTGGAGTGATTGAGTTAGTGGGCCTGCTTTATTTGATTAAAGAAAAAATTAACTTGAAATGAAAAACAGCCTATGCCGGTTATTAAAAACGATTCAGTCAGTGTTTTCGTTTTGTAATTTAAATTTGTAATGTAAGTGGAAAATATTTAGGGCAGGCCTTTTATTCTTTTTATTTAGTTTATTATGTTTTTCTATACAATCCTGAAAGTTTCATGAGCAAAAATAAATAAATAATAAACTAAAAATGGGTGGTTGATCACGGTAATAACCACATCACTGTGGTTGACGTCTAATTATGGTGGTGATGCGGTTATTGTCACACCCCTAATGGGGACTGGCATAACAGACATAAATGTTCGCCCGTTGTTTTCTTTATTTTGCAATGGCACAATCTTTTGTTGTTATTGTAGGTATGGTATAGCACAAATAAAAGTTTACAGTTTTAAATCATATTGCTCGTGTGTATGATCTAAATTGACAGAATATTTTATGTTCTTTTTTGTTATTATCTACAAATGCAAGTTAAGGCTTCAGTCTTAATTTTAACACCTTCAGACCTAGTTTTATTTATTTATTTATTTTTACTACATTTTTAATTACACTTGCGACCTAAATAAATGATTTAATAATAATATTTATGATTATGTTTTGAATGCATATTGCAGACCTTTTTGTCTGATTCTGTCTGCAATGACAATGTAATTTTCCCAGAAATGATTTATTATTTCCTCAGGGAGTGCACAAATGAATTGTCAGAGTGACATGGCTGGTAGTGAAAAAATTATATTAGTATTAAATAACTGAGACAATATATTTATAGTTAATGTTCACCCTCACTCTTCTTATGTTATTATAGTATATATGTGCTTCTATTGTGTCTTGTGTAGATGGGTGCCTATCATACCATAGAGCTGGAACTCAACAGGAAGTTCACCCTCGCCAAAAAAGTCTGGGACAGCGTGGTGTTGGACAGAATTGGTAATGTGTTGGTGTGTTTTTGCTGCATTTTCGGGTGGAAATAAGCCTGTCTTGCTTATAGAAATTTCACATATTTAGAAAAAATGTTTATAAATAAAAAGTAAAACTATTTTGTTAAAAAAAAAAAAAAAAAAAATATATATATATATATATATATATATATATATATATATATATGTCACAAATAATTAATTTATTTCACTTCTGGTAAACAAAAGAGTTTTGTGAAGTCATTCAGCTTTCTTTTAGGCACATAAAAATGCATAGCGATCAGGTCTATCAAGATATAAAAACAATTTGTCCTGGCTCTTTACATTTACTTAAAGGGATAGTTCACCCAAAAATGAAAATTTACTCATTATTTACTCTTGGTTCCAAATGCTTGTGTGTTGCTCTGCTGACTCTAATGCCAATTGCCTGTATTAAATGCGCACCTTGACGAGAAAGAGGAAACATTGGTAAACAAAGTCATTTGATAGTTTTTTTTGGGGGTGAACGGACCCTTTAATGATTCTTTTAAATCCTATTTTTACATGAAGCACATTGAATTAACACAGTGCCTTAATATATCCTAAATGTACCTTACTTTCATCAACAGAGCAGGCATGTGATCCCGCTCAGAAAGCAGATGTGGCTGCTGTCGTGATGCAGGAAGGTCTGGCCAATCTGGTTCTTGTGACTCCAGCCATGACCTTACTAAGGGCAAAGGTTGAGGTCACCATCCCTCGCAAGAGGAAAGGCAGTTGTACACAACATGACAAGGTGAACCAAACTTCTATTTCTGTGTCATAAATAGTTTTTATTTATTTTATTTATTTCGTAAGTTTTGTGGTAGCTTTCTTTCTTGTCAGGTCTCAATTCTACACTTTGGTTAGCTGTACTAGTGTCAATCCAGTCACACTGGTAGTCAGATTTGACCTTTTCAGTTAACAGATCGGAACCACAGCCATAAAGGGTTCATCATTGCTGAATATTTTTTTTGAATCAATAAGATGTTATACATTTCTTGTAACAAGTAGATATTACTCTGTATTTGCATATGTCAAAGTAATGCTTTCTACATACTAACACTGATGTGTTCTCTTCCAGGCATTAGAGCGATTTTATGAGGCTGTCATGCAGGGCATTCTGAGACACTTCAACTTTGATGGTATTATTATTATTAATATTAAATAATGATGATAGAAAGTGGACAAACAAACGGGGACATTTGGCTGTATTTGTGTTTTTCAGTGGTGAAGTGTATTTTGGTGGCCAGCCCCGGCTTTGTGAAAGATCAGTTCATCTCGTACCTCTTTAAAGAGGCTGTGAGACAAGACTGCAAAATTCTTTTGGAGAACAGATCCAAGTTCATGGTGGTTCATTCCTCGTCCGGACACAAGTATTCTCTCAAAGGTATATTCAGTTTTCATTTTATATTGATATAAAATATAAATTATTAAAGTTTGCATGAAATCAAAATTTACATTGTTTTCTTTCTAGCTCATGTTGTTGTTGTTGTTATTATTAAACTGAATAATTAATCCGTATAAGTTAGTCCACTGAAAAAATGTGTTTGTTTTGATAATCTTCAATCAAAATCTGGTGATTTGCTTCTGCCTTTGGAGTGGCGGTCTTTCTTTTGACGTCAACCTGACTGTCTCCATAGCAACTGCATATTAATACCCTCTCTTACCGTTAGTTTGCTTCAGTATACTTCAGTATTCCGTTCATTATGGAAGTGCAGTAACATACTGAACTCTCAGCAACTTCTGGTTCACGTGAATTTTAATTATTATATTTATTAAGAAATAATTTTTTTAAGTGTATTCAATTATATATTTATATAATGTTTTTTCCATTTAAAAAAATCTGTTTTAATTTTTTTTAGAAACAATTTTAGATTTCATAAAGTTTCAATGTGAGATTTTTGCTTTTACAGAAGTGCTGTGTGATCCAGCTGTCACGGCTCGATTATCTGACACCAAGGTGACTAGGTTTAGATTTGTACAATTGCAAATATAGCTTCTGGCATTTTGCAAGCACAGTGTGGGGTTTATTGCTGTGTGATGTTTGTTTTCTGTATTAGGCAGCTGGAGAGGTCAAGGCTTTGGAAGACTTTTATAAGATGCTTCAACAGGAGCCTGATCGAGCTTTCTATGGGTGATCACAATCTGTCATTTAAATGAGCAACTCCTATCAGTAGTACACTTAGCCTTAATGAGAATAAAAACTTTTGTGTCTTTAATCAGTGCAACTTATTATTTATGAGACATTTGCATTCATTTTGGTTCTCTAAAGATTGGCTCATGTGGAAAGAGCAAGTGAAGCTTTAGCCGTTGATATCCTGCTGATCAGTGACACACTATTCAGGTACTTTTGAAAATCTTTATTTAATGTTCTGTTTTTATTTGTATTGTCTCATATATTGTGTACTTAAAAGGGATAGTTCACCCAAAAATTAAAATGTACTCTCTATTTGCTCACCCTCAAGTGGTTCCAAATGTGTTTGACTTTGAAGATGTTTTGAAGAAAAATGGAAACCATTGACTTCCATAGTATTTGTTTTTCCTACTATAGAGGTCAATGGTTGCAGGTTTTTTAGCTTTCTTCAAAATATCTTCCTTTGTGTTCAACAAAAGAAAGGAACTCAAATGTTTGGAACCACTTAAGGGTACGTAAATAGAGAGTAGCATTTTTGGGTAAACTATACCTTTTAAAAGGCTTCTGCCAGTATCAGATTTTTCTTTTGCAATTAATTTGTGATTAATTGCTTAAGCTTTTATCACAATGTATATGATATCACAATACCTTACAATACTTATCGCAACAACTTCGAAAGGTATAATAACCAAACATAACTTGGTGTTTTGATTTATTGTGTATACATGTTCTGAGTAAATAAATGTTTAAAAAAAAAATCAAATTGCAAAAGGATGATAAAGTACTATAGGTAACACTTAAGTCTCATTGGTAAACATTAGTTAATGTATTATCAACAATGAGAAATAGCCATATTATAGTTATATGTTAAAGTTAATAAAAAATGCAACAATTTAATTAGTTATTAACTCCATTTAATAAAACAATTAGAATTTTATTTTATTTTAATGCATTAGGGATTAACTAAGAAATTAACATCACCTAAGATAAATAAATGCTTTTTGTAGTTGTCATTACATTGACTTTAGTTAAATTAACTCATGTTAACAAATGTCGTAGGTCAGATTAATGTAAACATGTTAATGTTTGAAAATGTTTGTCTATTTAGTCTTTAAGCGTTTGGTGGTGTGATGAACCACCACTGCAAAAACATTAATCAGAATTTTCTTTAAAGGCACTTTAAAAGTTGAAATAATAAATAATTATGCTGAATATTTTTTGCCCTCAATATCATGCAAGTTCATTTTCACAATATATTGAATAATTGAATATCAGCATATGTCTAGTACTTTTATATAGTATATTTTATTTGTTTTTTTTCTTCATGACAGACATCAAGATGTTGCCACTCGTGGCCGGTATGTTCGGCTTGTGGACAACGTAAAAGAAAATGGAGGAACTGTCAGGTACTCACATATGCCTTTCTTTTGGTCGAGACAGGTCAATTTTGTATGCTTTCTGTTATGTGAAATGTGAATTATGTTAACATTTATTTTTTTCCTTCTGTTTAAGAATATTCTCAAGCCTGCATGTGTCTGGAGAACGTAAGTTTCTTCTTCAGAGTATTGTTTCAGTGAGTTCTTTCTGTTATCGTCACTGACATGGATTTTTCTCTTCAGAGTTGAATCAGCTGAGTGGAGTGGCGGCTATCTTGAGGTTTCCCATCGCTGACGTATCTGAGCCTGAAGAGAACACCAGCTCTGACGAAGACTGACGTTAAATGTGAACAAGGATTTGATATGAAAGGTCACAAGTGCTTCACATTTTGGACTAAATGAAATGGAAATACATCATGGTCTTAATAAAAGATTTGAAACCAGTTGAAACATTACAAAAATGAATAGATATGGTTATTTAGAGCAGTGTTTCCCAACCACGTTCCTGGAGGACCACCAACACTCCATGTTTTGGATGTCTCCTTTGTCTGTCACACCTATTACAGGTCTTTCAGTCTCTGCTGATGATCTGAATCAGGTGTGTTTGGTTAAGGAGACATAGAAAATGTGTAGAGCTGGTGGTCCTCCAGGAACGTGGTTGAGAAACACTGATTTAGATTAGTCATTAAACTTTAACGCAGGCCAAAGCTCTGACTATTAAACATGCTGAACCACCGTGTGGCACTTTGAATGGTTATATTATCAAAGATGCATAAATCCATACAGAAAAAGTGTGCTCCACATTTCTTCTGTCATATAAACAACATTAGGGCGTACTCACACAAGGTACAGTTGCTTTGAACCGTGCCGAAGTGCGCTTGTCGCCCCTCCTCTCTCCCCCGACGGCCTGCACTCACATTGCATTTACCTTCCGAGCCAGAGCACGCTTACGTCATCGATACTGCGACTGTTCAGTTTAACAGGAAGAGAAGCACTCTTGCTCAGCACAGTGGAGATTGCTTTAGTTATATTATTTTCAATTACTTTTAGTCGTTTGGGATGCAGTGACACAGAGTCCAATATTTTGACAAACAGATCCACAACTTTTGATGCTCATAAATGTTCATAAAGTCATCATGCTGCACGTATTAGGATGTTTGCTAAAGGTGCAGCTGATGTGCAGCGAGGGGTTTGCATCTTTAATATACTGACAGTTCGCGTTCATTGAAAAGTAAGAAAGATTAATAAATCCATATGAAACAGTCCCTTACTAGTGACGTCGCATCTTCAGTTTCGGGCTCAGGCGCGCTTTGCACTCACACTACAAGCGTACCATGTCAAAGCCCAACCGAACAGTGCTCTGGCACACCTCTTCCAACCGGGCCAGGGCCGGCCAACTGAACCGCGCCTGGGCCCGATTTGGAGCACTCACACTTGTTAAACGAACAGGGAAACGCACCCGGGCACGGTTCAGATAGCCTAGTGTGAGTAGAGCCTAAGTGTACATAATTTCAAAGTTTCAGAAGATATGTTTTTTTTTTTTTTTGGCAATCGAAATGAATTCAATACGATTTAGTAACTTTTTTTTAAGTTTGTTTATACAAGTCAGATTCACTTTTTCATTTGCATGTATGTTGCATGTATTACAAACTAGAAAATAACTTTAATATAGTGCCCAGTCATTGCTTGAAAATTGCATATATTAGTCCCCTTGTTGCTAATTTGCACCCAGAAAAAGTGAATTGTCCTCTGAATGAAGATAAGATGGACACGAGCCAAACCTATAAAACACTTAATGACACTTAAATATCCAAGTGTTTCCAAGAATACTTTAGTGTGCCAAAAAAGGTAAAAAAAAATATTTTGTCTTCTTTCCCATGTCAGGTCAGGGTACGTGTTTTATACAGTCAATACTACATATGGCTGTTACAGTTGGCGGTGCAACAAGCATCATACTGCACATAATGCACACTCTTATCTGATGCAGAAGACATAGGCAAACAACAAAGTGATTTTTACAGGGGGTTTTTTGGTGCACAAAGGTGTTCTTGGAGCTTCATATGATTACAGTTGAACCACAAAAGGCACATGGAATGTTAGAAATTTTGAAATCATGATCGTTTTAGATTCAGGAATTCATCTGTCATTTTCTTTTTATTTTTATTTTGTCTAACTGATGCATCATGATGCTTCCCACAGAAAAATAATAAAAAATTAAATAAATATGAGAAAAATCTACTCTTTTTAGTGAAGATATGTGTAAAGCTGTTCATCTCCCCTCAAAAGATGAGATGTCTTAAATGTGCTGTCTCTATCTGAAGGTAAGACTCATAAAGAGAATGGACAGATTTCTCATTTGTGACAGCAGTAGACGCTCTACACCTCTGCATCTACTCTTCTCAGCAAACCTCAGGTCTCTCACCACACAAACAGAGAAACACTTCAAAAAGAGCCTCAAAGTCACCATTGGTGTGAGGGTGTGTACATGAGTCTCAGTCAGCAGTTATATAATCTTGATGTTTCTGGACATTTCTCTCATCAACAGGTCATTCAGTGTCCATCTGCACATCTTGTTTATTTCACAAATGCAGACATGTTGTGGGGCATTTCTAACATTCGTCTTAATGAAACATCAATTTTTGTTGTCACATGGATATTAAAAACATCCTCCACATCAGGACTCACACTTAGATATGAATTATATGATATGACTTATTAAGACAAACAAACAGATTTATTTTATTTAGATTTAGTTTTGACGCAAGTTTAACAAGAGATTAACAAGAATTTAGTGTATAAAAAAAAACAATTGCATCACCACAACATTGATGATAAAAAAAAGATTAGAGACTTTGTTGGATATTAGAACAGTTTTATTCCATACTATAAACAGATTTTTTTTTCTCAGACCAAAAAACCCCCACCATTACCGTTCAAAATGTCTGTCTGTCTGTCTGTCTGTCTGTCTGTCTATCTATCTATCTATCTATCTATCTATCTATTTACAATTACAGGTATATGGTATTTGTACCCACCCCGCCCCTTGGAAGGGCACCTACTGTACATACCTACACCCACCACCACTCTCTTGAAAGGACATCTATCTTTCAACCTACCTATCTACCTATACCTACCTAACTACGCCCCCCCCCCCCAATCTATTTTTTAACCTACCTATCTACAGTTAAAGTCAAAATTATTAGACCTCCGATTTTATTTCTTTTTCAAATATTTCCCAAATGATGTTTAACAGAGCAATGAATTTTTCACATTATTTCCTATAATATTTTTTTTCTTCTGGAGAAAGTCTTATTTGTTTTATTTCAGCTAGAATAAAAGCATTAAAAAAAAAATTTAATTAACATTTTAAGGTCAATATTATTAGCCCCCTCCCTTCAGCAATATATTTTAAGATTGTCTACAGAACAAACCACTGTTATACAATGACTTGCCTAATTACCCTAACTTGCCTAGTTAACCTAATTAACCTAGTTAAGCCTTTAAATTGCACCTAATGCTGAATACTAGTATCTTGAAAATATCTAGTAAAATATTATGTACTGTCATCATGGCAAAGATTAAAAAAATCAGTTATTAGAAATGAGTTATTAAAACTTATGTTTAGAAATGTGTGGAAAAAATAACCTTCTTTCCGTTAAACAGAAATTGGGGGAAAATATACAGGGGGCAAAAAATTCAGGAGGGCTAATAATTCTGACTTCAACCGTATACCTACCTACGCCCACCACCACCCCCTTCCTCTTGGAAGGACATCTAGGCGAAAATACAATTAAAGCATAACGACACCCAGAGCCCGTCTGCCCGATCCAGTCTTTTGCGCGGAGGCTTTCCTTCGTAATCCAATGTGAAGCGCAGTGCAGCGAGCGCTGCTCGTGTTTCACCTGCTTCTTGAGAGCTGATACCTATATAGTTCTATTTGTGACGTACATCGAACATTCGCAGATTCTAACCCGCTGGTTCACTGTGTATTACCAAAGATAGATATAATTCTTTTTAAAAAAAGTAATCACTATAACGGGTTCTTTACAACTAGGCTACTATAATTAGTACTAAATTGGTTTAAGAGTAAACCCTTACTTTGATTATTTTATTTTATTGTATTGTATTTTATTTTGAGCCATATATTTAAAAAACTAAAAATGATGAAAAACTCAGACAAACTTCATAATATTAGCATCATACTGTATGTTAAACATGCCTAGTTTACATTTTTTAGCAAATGAGGTAAAGAAAGAACACCTGTTATATGTTTATATATATAAAAATGTTTTTGTATATAATCATGCTCTTGAATGATGCATTTGGCTGTTGAAAAAAAAAAAAGCATTCAGGTACTTCTCTAAACAGCCACTGGTCAGATTTTCCACCACAGAATGAGTGCTTATGTTTTCTGAAAATTCTTATTTACTTTTGCAAATTATTATTTTATTTTAGTTCGTTTTTCACTGACTGTGGAATTTTGTATTTTATTTTATTTGTATTTTATTTTATTTTAGAAAATGTTTTTTTGACCAATAGTCTGACATAGCTTACGTATATTTGAATATATATTTATTTTTTACCATGAAACTTTTTTTGCAGTCAGACTTGTCACACTTGGCTGGAGGAAGTTGCTACTGTGCTAGTTTTATTGCTAGGGAGTGGCTTGAAAGTATCCAGTCATGATACTCCAATGGCTGCTTGTCAGTATGAATGAAACAATACAAATCCCATCCCATGTCTGGTAGACATTCAGATGTAAATATATACTTTTTAGGTTTGGGTTGCTAGGGTGGAGAAAATGGGTGCTAGGGTGTGGCTAGATTTTTGCCAGGATGATATTTAAAAAGTTATTGGCAGATTGAGCCCAATCAGCCCACCCCTGTTTCTCTAGTCTACAGTTTTATGAGCAAGAGATGTCAGAAGTCATATCAGTCTTTGGAAGCCTGTGGGGCAGTTGCTAGGCTGTAACTGGTTCCTAGGGTGTGGCTAGAAAGTTATAAGTTCAGCATTTATTGGCTGCTCACTAGACTGACAAAATATTTGACCGTATTGTTGTTTGAGTTTAAAAGATTGCAAAGACATTTTGTATCACAAATTAACATCTCAAACAAGTAAACTTCAAATTTCATCTGAATTTGCTAATGAGCTTATAATAATGCTAATAATGCTAATGAGCTTTTGACAGCATTTTATTGACAGTCCAACAGCTGATGCCTTTTGCTTTTCAAGATAGTCACTTGTCATGTTCTATCTCTTCATGAAAGAACTGTATTTTAAAAGTGTGTGTTAATAAAAAAAAAAGGGTTGTCTTCAGAAACAATTTATGTTATGCTTGTTGAAAGTCTTTTTAAATCCTTATAGCAATCATAAAAAAAAATCCAAATATATTTATATGTATTTAAATATCCTGTTTAAGTTGTAGGATCAAGCAAAGTTTGTCCAATCATTACGATAGGCTGTCCTACCTGCCTAGCCTGCAGTTTGTCACTTCCGCCTGGATCAATGATTTTATTTTTTTTGACCACCTCATACTTCAGTTTCTAATCAAATCTTCTGACCAATTAAATGCTCACTAGTATCTGACATGTCCTGACACTTTCAAGATGCTTCTCATTTGCTTTTCAACCACTCTCATGCTATTGGCTGTATTTTATAAAGGGGATTAATTAAATGCTCACTAGTATCTGACATGTCCTGACACTTTCAAGATGCTTCTCATTTACTTTTCAACCACTCTCACGCTATTGGCTGTATTTTATAAAGGGGAGGACTACTACATACTACAATGCTACTACATTTCCCACTCTGTCTTCACGTTTCAGTTAAGATTACATCAAAGTTCGAATAAAAAAAAAAAAAGCACATTTCAAAGCACTTCATAGGACATTTAAAGATTATATAGTGCATGTTAATTTGATATTGGGCCTTAGGTATTATATTTTCCTTTTGTCTCTTTTTAGTCTAATAACTCCTATAGTAGGTAATATCACAACTCAACAGGCCCTGATACTTGTCAAAATAGACAGTAGATAAAAGTATGACAGTACATACATCCAAATGTAAACTGGTTTTTTTTATGTGTGCCCAGGTGTTATACTTCAGTCAGTTACAGAGATCGATTTTAAATATGATATTAAAGTCCAGCTTGTTTAATTGAAGTAAAATTTTATGATATACATTTCATATTTGATATAAATAGCACCTTGTAAATAGAATTCATCAGGTTTGCCAACAAAAATGCCAGCCAGGACACAATCTAAATATGATTTTTAAGCCTGGGAAAGATAAAGTGCATTTCAGTTTTACCTTCCACATTATATTTGGATTTTTTTGGGCTGCTCGTTTCATTTAAAAAAGAAATAAATAAATACATTTACCAAAGAAACTTTTTTTAATGATATTAAGAAAAAGAGTTTTAAATCATTTTAAAGATATTTTTGGAAGGCTTCTGTCTTTCAAACACATTGAAATGCATTAAAATTAGTTCAAATTCATAAACATTAATTTCTTTAATGCAGGAATTCCCAAACATTTTGTCATTATATACCATATATACATATCATTATAACCTGTTGTCTTTTTACCTGTTGTCTTGATCTTTAGATCAATATGGCACAAGAATTTCTGTTCAAACCAATGTGATAAATTAGCGAGGTCAAATGTAATCTAATATACTTAAAATGTGTAATATGTGCAATTTATTGTTAAATAACTGCATTTTTTGTCATGTAATTTGAATAATGCACTGTAATTCTGAGCAATCTTTCCAGGACTGATCTTAAGTTGTTGTAATATGGCTGTAAAGTAGAAACAATTCTGAATGGCCAAACCGTACAATTGTCGACACATAATATAGTAATATTTACACACACACAAAATCTGTTAGTTAACAGTTGTCCATAGATTCATAGGTATGTCCAATTACTTACACTTTTGAATTGTGTTATTGTACCTTGATCACTGCTATGACAATTTTTGATGTTAAACATTTAACTCTGCAGGCTAACAAAGAAACCATAGTTTTAAACAATATGTTGAATTGTATAAGAAATGATATATAGAAATATATCCTTAAAATAAAAATAAAAAGTACTGTCAGCTCATTACCTGGTTTTTGTACCAGAATTTATATGACCAGCCTAGACAATGTATAGTCTCAAATGTCTAAAAAGGTCAGTAAAAGTCACTTTGTTAAACTTTTCAACATCAACCATGGTCAGTGTCTTGTGATGCATCTTGAAAGCATATAAATGGAAAGCATCCATGAATCATAAGCTACAGGCAACTGTTATTTTTAAAAAATATCATAAATACCATATTCATCAGGACAGTGATATCCCTTTAACCATCTTAAATCCTCCAGCATGCCCCAGTGTAAGTACAGTATAGACAGAACGACCATGATGTGCATAATCTGATGACTATTTAGCCAGTAGTCAAACTGTCCAGGACTGAATCGCTCAGGAAAGCGGGAAATATTGACAAGTCCTCCAAACATTGCCAGAGCATCCATGGTGAGGTAGAGCTGAAGGGAGGAGGGGCTTCCTCTGCCTGGACCAATCAGGCGAAACATAAAGAGAACAAAGCGAAAGCCTGCCTGCCAGATGAAGGATTGCAGGCGGTGAGTGTTACTCTCTGCAGTGAGAGCGCAGTGAACACCATAGCCAGAGAGGAGAAGATACGCCAACATCGCCACTTGACGGGTGACTGGGTGACACAACAATGTTATGTGAATGATTGGCAGAGCACCTGCAAAAACAAAAGGGAACTTTATTGGCCCTTGAATAAAAGCAAAGATTCTGGTATTTAACTGTTTATGGACAACTCCTGTTCACGTCACCCTGATTAAACTCGTTGACCTGGTTAACTTTTTGAGGCCACACCAAAAAGATTAATGATAGTTAAAATGGAAATATTCTGAATGTAAACCAGTATAAAATTAGTGGTCGACAACAATAGTGGATTCATTGTATTAATTACTAGAATCAGGTTGGCAGGTTTTTGCCAACATTCTTTGTGGTATGTAGGTTCAACAAGATGATCCAAACTAAAATGATAGCAATGCAGATTTTCAGCTACACATCTGTAATGCAAAATTTGTAGTTCTGACCCATATTAAAGCTGCTCTACTGGATTGAGATCCGATGACTTTGGGGGCCAGCGATTGTTGTGAACACATTCTCATGCTCAAGAAACCATTTTGAAATTTGCAACATGGCATGTTATCCTACTGGAAATGGTCATCACAAGATGGGTACACTTAACTGGTACTAAGGGTGCCAACAAAATATTCCCCACACCATTACACTACCAGCACCTGGCTGAACAATTTTTATGCACTTACCATACAAGGCAGGATGAATCTGTGCTTTTATGTTGTCTATGCCAAATGCTGACTCTACCATTTTAATCAAGACTCATTACATCAGGCAATCTTTATCCATACTCATATTGTCCAGTTTTGGTGTTTCCTTTTCTTAGCTGACAGGAGTGTCTGATGTGGTTTTCTGCTGCTGTAGCTCATCTGTTTCAAGTTTGGGTTATGTATTCAGAGATGTTCTGCTGTTGTTTTTCTTGATCAACTTGAACTGCCTGACCATCTTTCTTTGTATTGTGGCCCTCAGAACTGTTGCTCAATGGAAATATTCTCTTTCTCAAAACTATGTATTTATTTATGCTTTAAAAAAATAATAAAATAGTTTTTTTTTACCTGAGATGGTTGTGCATTCTGGTGCTCAGTTTAAATTTCAGCGAATTGTCAGAAGAACGTCCTGGTTACGTCCGTAACCCACGTTCCCCGAATAAGGGAACGGAGACGTGCGTCTGGAACAGACTATGGGAGTACGTCAGACGACCAATCACTCTGAAGAGTAAGAAAACGGGCCAATGAAATGCCAAATTGAATTGGCAGAGCTCTGCTCCACAGCTGGCAGCAATGAGCCATCAGCGCTATATAAGCTGCACGCTGTGGAGTGAGCCTCAGAATTTGCCTGCTGAAGAGCCGATCACTCAGCTAATCAGCTGGAGACTCAGCTGCTGTGGCAGTGGAGACGCACGTCTCCGTTCCCTTATTCGGGGAACGTGGGTTACGGACGTAACCAGGACGTTCCCCTTCATACGGGAACTTCAACGTGCATCTGGAACAGACTAAGGGAGACTGTATGGAAAACGCCACAGCAGCTAAGCCCGTCACGCTCCTGATGTGAAGTTTGCCAAGCATAGCGTGGGCGCACAAGCATCACCAAGAGCGCAACCTTCCAACGTCCCCTAGGCCCTTAATTACCATTACATGGGAATAATTACAATTTAGATCGGAGGTCGTAAATGTGCTTTTACCTAGCTAATATAGTCTAGGGATTTTAGAAATACGACAGTACGTTGGGAAAGCGTGCCAGTCCCCGAAGGGGGAGGACGCTGCGGAGGCCACCTGCTACCCAAGAGGGGAGACTTGATGGCAATAAGGACATATGGACTAGCCCTATGGAGGGGGAGTGCTACATATGATAAGCTGGTTAGCGGGTAGGGAAGACACGGGTCCGCCTGGTCAAGGGGAACACTCCGTGGCTGAATAAGCATATGGGATCACCATCGGGGACCACGCATAGCTGGCACCGAACCTCAGCATGTGGGTAGACCAAGAGTGGGCATACCAGACATCACACTGAGCCAGGCACCCGGCTCCTCCGCTGGGGGACTCGGAGGAATTCTCTAGGGTTCGCCAAGCGGGAAACTTACTAGCAGAATAGAAAAGGCGCACGTATCTCCGGGTTAGGGAGCATGCTCTACATGTCACATTAAGCGCAGTGCGCGGACATACAATAAAAGGGCTGGGTCTGCCTCCTCCGCAGACAGCGCTTGCAGGCTCACTACCACTTTTAATATAAAAAAGGGGTGGTAGGAACCTTGGCACAAGCTGAACCGGGGTCTCAGGTAAACGTGAGAGTAGGCCGGTCCATATTCCTGGCACGATTCGCTGACCGAAAATGCCACCGGAATCCTAACCCTCCTGACTGATACCAACGCGACCAGCAGAGCTGCCTTCATGGACAGAAAACTTATAGATACTGAGTCGAGTGGCTCAACGGACCTAATCATAACCGCTGGGGCTAGAGAGATCCCGAGAGGGCAAGAGAGGGGGGCGGGGATGGAATTAACCATCTCGAGCCACGCACCTCTGAAGAACCGGCTGATAAGGTTATGCTTTCCCAGCGAGCTACCATCCGCCGCCACAGAGAGCGGGGATGGCAGCATGCCAAACCTTCAGTCTGGAGGGTGACAGCCTGCGCTCCAGTTATCCTAAAGGAAGAAAACACAACACTAATCTGGCATGTCCGGGGTTCTTCTCAGAGAGAAGAGCTCCACACAACGAATAGACTCCACTACAGGACATAGGCTTGCCTATACAGGGTGCTCTAGCCTGAGTGATGATGTTAACCATCTACTGATAGGTCACCTAAGTCTACCGCACTCTGTCTAGAAACCCTCAATGAGGGTTCCAGAACGCTGCGCGGGTGCCAGAGGGTGCCCGTCCCAGAAAAAGTAGTACTTCTTCCCGGGAATTCGCCAGGGAGGGCCATCACGAGGAGTGGGAGTCTGGAAACTCGGGTCCGGTTGGGCCAAGGAGGCGCAACGAGCGAGACCCGCACCTCGTCTCCCCGACCTTGCACAGAGTCTGTGCGTGCAGGCTCACTGGGGAAAACACATATTGCGTAAACCCGGGATAAGCTGAGAGCCAGCGCATCCGTGCAGAGCAGGGAAAGCAGCTGGCGAAGGACCGCTCGGGAGAAGCGGCAGGATGTCCTGGGCCTCTCTGAAGCGTGCCCATAACAGCTGGACTGCGGGGTGGAGTCTCCATTCTCCCAGAAACGTAACTGTCGTAAGAGCATGTAAGCTGGCACGGTAGAGCTCGTATGGGATATGAATGGCGCGCAGCTATTAAGTCGCATGACTCCGGAGGAGCAGATGGCGAGCGAGCTGAGACATGCGGCGGTAGCGCACATCAGCCAAACGGCTGACGTGCACTATCGCAGCTATGCTGGCCATCCTAACCAACACATGTGCCCCCTCCCGTACCGGTAGGAACCAGCGGACAGCGAGAAACACTGCCAACAACTCCAGGCGATTGAATGCCAACGCAACCGAAGTCCAATTTACAAACCTGCGGCTGCATGCTCGATATACACAGCCCACCAGCCCGTACTGGAAGCATCCGTCAGAATGACAGCATTACTGGACACTTGTTCTAAGGGCACCCAGGCCCGTAGAAGGCAAGGTCCATCCAGGGGCTGAAAGTGCGGAGACACAGCGTAGTGATGGACACCCGGTGCGTCTCCGCGCGCCATGCCCATCTGGGGACCCGATCGCGAAGCCAGCGCTGAAGTGGTCTCATATGAACAATTGAGCGGCGTGATAGCGGCTACCAAATGCCATAAGCCCCAGGAGCCTCTGAAAAACTTCAGTTAAACCACTATAACTGCCGAATTAAACGGACAGGGCAGCACTAGCTCTGCGCGCTAAAAGCGCACCGTGATGGAGACCGGGTCCAGCTCCAACCCGAGATGAGAGAAGCTCTGCCCGGGGGAGAGCTGTTTCATTCTCGGTTGACCCGAAACCCCAACTGGCCGAGGTGCCAGAGCACCAGGTCCCTATGCATAATCGACTAATTCAAGGTCTGAAAAAAAATAACCCAGTCAAAGAATAATCAAAAATGCAGATGCGCGTGCGTCGAAGTGACACAGGGCATCCTCCACGCATGGAACAGGGGGGCCCGAAGGGGAGGACCATTTACTGCCATGCTCGGGCCCCGTCGCACTTTAGGAGGGAGAGAGCGAGACATGGAGTGAGCGTCCTTCAGGTCTATAGTTGCAACCAATCCCGCGGACGGCCGCACTGGGGGATGCGTTTCTGCATGAGCACCCTGATCAGCTGAACGGATGACAGATCAAAACGCGCAGATAGGATTGGTATAACCCACCGCTCTTCTTCGGCACGATGAAGTACGGGCTGTAAAACCCACATTTCATCTCGGCTGGAGGGACCTGCTCGATTGCATCCTTCGCCAGGAGGACAGCACTCTCCTCTCGCAAGACAGGGGCGCTCTCGGGGGAACCCTCGTACGATGAACACCCGTAAACCTGGGAGGGCGGATAGCGAATTGAATCGCATAGCCGAGTCTGATCGTCCGCATGAGCCACCGCGACGGGCTGGGCAGCATTAACCAGGCTGGCAGAGCCCACGCTAATGGCACCATCGAACTGATCAATGACATGCCAACGGAGGGGCAGCTCGGGAGGGGAGTGCTCACCCCGGGAAGCAGAGCGGCCCGAGGAAGAGCTGAAAATAAGAGAGAGTCTCTTACCTTCCTCCCAGGATCCCGCGGAGAGGCTGGAGGTGTGAGAAAGGAGATCATCCTCTGGCGCCCTCAAAGCCTGTGGCGAAGTGCACCAAAGCTGAGAGCTGGAAGGCAGTGCGTCCCATACTGGCAGCAATTGGGCTTCCACACCCAGAGGGAGGAAAAGCCGCTCTTTTCGGATCGCTACATTTGTTCGCGGAAGAGCCCCAGCCCTCCACCGGGGAAAGAACGGTTCTCCTCCTCTCCAAGTGGCCCGCCTTAGGTTCCGATTACCGGACTTTACGGCGACCTATGACGGGAGCGTCAACTTCCTGCGGCGACTAGGAAGCCAGTGTAACGGGCTGTGACGGCGGAGCATTTTGGAGCCGCGGGAAGAGCGCTCTCGGCGAAGAACAGCCAGCGCGGACGGGTCCGGTGGGGGAGCAGTTTTCCGAGCCCACCAGGAGATGACCCGCTCCATCGCGCACGGCTGATCTCTCACCACCGAGGACTCCTGGGTAAAGTCCCTGACAGTGTCGCCGAGTAGGCCTGCCTGGGATATGGGCACACCAAGAAAGCGTACTTTGTCGGTGCGGCGCATATCTGCCAGGGTAAGCCAAGGGTGGCATTTCCGGACCACTTTTGTTCGTTTGTCCTGTTTTATGTTCATCGTACGAGATCAGTTATTCCAGGGACGAGCTGCTGAACATTCGGCAGTACACTCCAATTAATCACCAACCGGTTTTTGATTTCTCTGGCGTTTTGCTGAACATTGTTGTCGGCGGAGCAGCTGCACTAGGGAAACGCTACAGGACGCGCAGGCGTGGGAAGCGAGCCGGCGCGCTCGTCAGGCTCAGACAGCGCGGCTTCAGAACGGCGCTGCCGAGCATCCATCTGGCGAATCTCCGCTCTCTTCCTAACAAAATGGACGAACTACTTCTGCTCGCACGCAGAAACAAGAACTTTAACAACTCTGCTGCTCTGTGTTTCACGGAAACCTGGCTGAACGAAGCCATTCCGGACAGCGCGTTACACCTACCGGACTTTCAGCTGTACAGAGCGGACCGCGATACGGAGTCAACGGGCAAAACGCGCGGTGGTGGGACATGCTTTTACATCAACAGAAGGTGGTGTACGGATGTAACTGTGTTAAAGAAGATGTGCTGTCCTGACGTGGAAGTGCTTTTCATTAACTGTAAGCCGTTCTACTCGCCGCGGGAGTTTTCCTCGTTCATTCTCATCAGTGTTTATATTCCACCGCAAGCACACGTGAGTACTGCACTGCAACAGCTGGCTGATCTGATCACAGAGACAGAACAACAACACCCGGACTCTGTTTTTATCATTCTCGGTGACTTTAATCAGGCGAAACTCACACATGAGATGCCTAAATTCAAACAGCACATTACATGCCCCACCAGAGACAATAATATTTTGGACCATTGCTACACCACAATAAAGGATGCATATCGTTCCGTCGCCAGAGCAGCTCTAGGACTCTCCGACCACTGCCTGGTTCATCTTATACCAACTTACAGACAAAAGCTTAAAACTACTAAGCCAGTATTAAGGACTGTTAAGAGATGGACCAACGACACAGAACAGGCCTTATAAGCCTGTTTTGAATGCACTGACTGGAGTGTTTTTGAAGCTGCAGCCACCGACCACAGATACCGTAACATCATACATCAGTTTCTGTGAGGAGCTATGCATCCCTACCAGGACCTACTTATCATTTAACAATGATAAACCATGGTTCACACCAAAACTTAAACAGCTTCGTCAGGCCAAAGAGGATGCCTACAGGAGTGGGGACAGGATCTTGTACAATCAGGCAAGGAACACACTGACAAAGGAGATTGGTGTGGCTAAGAAGAGCTATGCCAAAAAGCTGGAAAACCATTTTTCTGCCAACGACCCGGCATCAGTGTGGAAAGGCCTGAAAGACATCACAAACTACAAGACACCATCCCCCAGCATTGATGGCAATTAACAACTTGCAAACGAGCTGAATAAGTTCTACTGTAGATTTGAGACACCCCACACCCACCCTGACGATCTCTCTACACAGCCATCAACACCTCCAGCCATCTCTCTTTCCCCCCCTGCACTTCAGATCAGTGAGGATAATGTGCGTCAGATCTTCAGGAAACAGAAGAGAAGGAAAGCACCTGGCCCAGATGGTGTTTCACCAGCCTGTCTGAGAACCTGCGCTGACCAGCTGGCTCCCATTTTCTCACAGATCTTCAACAGATCACTGGAACAGCGCAAAGTTCCATCCTGCTTCAAATGCTCCACCATCATCCCAATCCAGAAGAAGCCAAAGATCACAGGACTCAATGACTACAGACCTGTTGCCTTAACATCTGTGGCCATGAAGTCATTTGAAAGACTGGTGCTAGCATATCTGAAGGACATCACTGGACCTTTGCTGGACCCCCTGCAGTTTGCCTATAGAGCAAACCGGTCTGTGGATGATGCAGTCAACATGGGACTGCATTATACACTACAACATCTGGACAAACCAGGGAACTACGCAAGGATTCTGTTCGTGGACTTCAGTTCTGCCTTTAACACCATCGTCCCATCATTGCTCGAGTTCAAACTGACCCAGCTCTCTGTTCCTAGCTCTGTCTGTCAATGGATCACCAGCTTTCTGACAGACAGACAACAGCTAGTCAGAATGGGCAAAATCACATCCGACAGCCGCACCATCAGCACCGGTGCCCCCCAGGGATGTGTTCTCTCCCCACTGCTCTTCTCCCTGTATACCAATGACTGCACTGCAAAAGACCCCTCCATTAAACTCTTGAAGTTTGCTGACGACACTACTGTTATCGGCCTCATCCGGAAAGGTGATGAGTCTGCATACAGACAGGAGGTGGAGCGGCTGGCTCTATGGTGCAGATGCAACAACCTGGAGCTGAACACGCTCAAAACGGTGGAGATGATAGTGGACTTTAGGAGAAACCCCCCTGCACTTCCCCCACTCACCATCATGAACAGCACTGTGGCTGCAGTAGAGTCATTCAGGTTCCTGGGCACCACCATCTCTCAGGATCTGAAGTGGGACATTCACATAGACTCTATTGTGAAGAAAGCCCAGCAGAGACTGTACTTCCTTCGTCAGCTGAGGAAGTTCAACCTGCCACAGGAGCTGCTCGTACAGTTCTACTCAGCTGTCATCCAATCCATCCTCTGCACTTCAATCACCGTCTGGTTCGGCTCAGCTGCCAAAACCGACCTCCGTAGGCTACAGCGAATAGTCCGGACTGCTGAACGAATCACTGGCACTACACTTCAAGAACTGTACTCTTCCAGAGTGAGTAAAAGGACTCGCAAAATCACTCTGGACCCTTCACACCCAGCACACTTTCTGTTTGAACTGTTACCGTCTGGCCGGCGCTACAGAGCACCGAGCACAAAAACAGCCAGACACAGGAAAAGTTTCTTTCCTCAGGCCATCTACCTCATGAACAGTTAATTATTCCCCTACAGTGCAATAAACATGTGCAATACTTTTTCATACGCATTTGTACACAGCACCTTAAAACAGTATACAATGCAATACTTTCTCCTACGCATTTGTACACAGCACCTTATAACAGTATACAATGCAATACTTTCTCCTACGCATTTGTACACAGCACCTTATAACAGTATACAATGCAATACTTTCTCCATACGCATTTGTACACAGCACCTTATAACTTGTAAAACTTGTATATTTATAACAAATCTGTACAACAATTCATCATCCAGAGCTCTATTGTCTAACTGCATCTCTGTTTAATGTTTTATCGTATTTTATTTATTTTTTTTTTCCTCATATTTATTTTGTGTTGTCACTTGTCACTTCATGTACACTGGAAGCTTCTGTAACCAAAACAAATTCCTTGTGTGTGTAAGCACACTTGGCAATAAAACCGATTCTGATTCTGATTCTGTGTGGCCATCGTCCTCCCCAGGGCACGGGCGGCCGACTTGAAGGTCATGAGAGCATAGTCGACCACCGTGCGGTGCTTACGCATAAGCCTGTGGAAGAACTGCCCCTGTGCAGCACAGCAGGTGCCGTGGTGCAGGGCAGAAGCGGCATGGCCCGCAACGGTGTGGGCTCTGGCCATGAGAGACACAGAAAACCCACCCGCCTTGGACGGGGGTCTCAGCTTACCCCTCCAGGTGGCGCTCAACCACCTGAGGAATAGCTTCGTACCCACTGGCCGCCTCGCCATCAGGGGAGGTGAAGGCGGAAGCGCACGAGGACCGGGCAGAGAAAAACGCCCTCTATGCCAGCGTGCGCTCGCTGTGCGCCCCTGGGAAGAAGTGGACGGGAGCTGGAAGATTCATCTTACATCAGCCCGCACGCCACACCTCTAGTCGGTCCGGCGGTGAGACTGGGGGACAAGCCATCTCCAGCCACACCACCGAAGCAGCCCAGGAAGCGCAGCCATCATGTCTGATTCGAGAACTGTGACTACGCATTGCACCCCGTAGGATGGAAGCGAGCCCGGTCTGTCATCTGAGCATGACAGCTCGCCCTCCGATGTCGCGATGGACATCTGATCTCCGGTGTCATCAAGCGGAAGTGCGAGCATCCCGGGGGATGAACCGCACCACCACTCGAAGCTTGGATGGAGCGCGCTGTGGAGGAGTGGGGGGTCCGCGGGCCCGGAGGCGACGGATAAGCCCCCACTGTAATCCTCAGATCTGCCCGCGTGCTAACCACTTTCACGGGGAGCAACAGGGGTGGCTTGGAAGCCGCGATCTCAGCTGTGCAACAGCCATGCTCTTACAGTGAGAGCATGAGCTGTCCGCGAGCACCGCATCGACATGCTGGACCCCCAGACATGTGATGCGATACCCGTGCCCACGTGTTCTGAAACGCACAGTCAGAACAGCGTCTTGAAAAAGACGTGTTGATTGACTGTGTTGCTCTCTTAGGGAATCTGCTCTTTTAATGGAAACTGCTCCAGGGGACAGGAAGCCCAGATCAACTGCCGCTGTCGTGTCATCTCCCGCACTGGTGAGTAAACTGGTTTCAGTTTTGAAATCAGGTTGGCAGATAGAGTGTCTTCAGTCTCTGTGAGAGGCTCTGAAGTAATTAAATTTTGAGGCTCACTCCACAGCGTGCAGCTTATATAGCGCTGATGGCTCATTGCTGCCAGCTGTGGAGCAGAGCTCTGCCAATTCAATTTGGCATTTCATTGGCCCGTTTTCTTACTCTTCAGAGTGATTGGTCGTCTGACGTACTCCCATAGTCTGTTCCAGACGCACGTTGAAGTTCCCGTATGAGTGGGAACCATGTATACATGCATAAATGAACTAGCTGATTAGACATTTTAGCAAGTAGTTGAACAGGTGTACCTAATATCATTTAATTGGCTAATCAATGTAATGTTTATCTCTGCATAATCCTAAATTTGGTAGGTGCTTACCAAGGCATGTCCTGATTTAGACACATTCCTGGGTAAGCATATTTTGTTGATTCTGTAACATCATTCCTTTCCAAAAATGTTATCTTTAATTTGATTATAACTATAACCTAAATTTTAGTGTAACTGCAATGATTAGTGGAAAACGATGTAGAAGAGGGATTGGCAACTTCGGTCCTGGAGGAGTTATGCTCTGACCCTAATCAAACACAACTGAAGAAGCTAATCAAGGTTTGTATCACTCAGTGTTAATGCCCATTTTTAGGTATCACATGATAAATGAATGATGAAAATCCAGATTTTTGAATGAAAAAAAAAATCTATTTGGAGTTTGGAGTAGTTAGTGGGCATTTTTATTTGTTATTTTTCTGTGGATCTTCTTCGAGGTAAAGGTTTTGGTTTATTTTTTATTTTTGAAAAGAAAAGAAGATTCATAAATGGACCTAACTTCAAGGACTTCCTTAAGAAAACTTGTATTTGATCCATTGTTACTTCCTTGCCCCCTAGATCAGCATTGTAACAGTTAACAATGCTACAGTCACCCACTCTAACCACTTGGTTGATTAGGTTTGGAGCTAAACTGTAGGATAGTGGCCCTCCAGGATCAAAGCTGCCTATCAACAAATGTTGATCCAGGGATCTGTTGCACTTGGTAAAATCAGGTTCTTGTGCTTACCAAGAGTGTTGACAAGGCAGACACCAAACATGTCGAAGCACAGAAGCGTGTCATAAATAGGTGCTCCACCTTCATGGTTCATGAAGAGATGGTAGAAGACAGAACAAATGGTGGGAGACAGACAAGCCAGATAATGCACAATACCAATCCACCACTCATCCACTTCAGCCCACGGGATACTCACAGGCAGAAAAAGCAAAAAACAGATGAAGGGGACACCTGATGAACAAAACACCAAAAAGGTAACATGTTACACATGACTGGTTTTGAATTGGTGAAACTCCTAAATTGTTGCAACAATGTTGGTACAGTAAGCCAGGGTTCATACGGTCATGGAAAACCTGGAAAAGTCATGGAATTTTGACATGGCATTTTCCAGCCCTGGAAAAGTTTTAGAAAAGTCATGGAAAACAGATATCTGTATACTTGAATATAGGTTAGTTGTCTTTACTACTTTTCTGTCCTTGGCCAATCACATACTCTCACATTATTAGTGCGGTGTAAGCATTGTTGCGTGTTTTACGATATGCTGTAATAACTTTTAATATGTATTGTTTTTTACCATGCATATATAGACATTGCAAGAAACATTAGGTCATGAAAATTTACTTGAAAGTCTTGGAAAAATCATGGAAAAGTCATGGAATTTTAGTAGTAAAATGTGTATAAACCCTGGTAAGCCAGACAGCTGTAGAGCTCCGTGCAGAGCCAAATGTAGAGTTAGACCTAGTTCAGCCTTTCCTCTTGAGACCTAATAGGTGAAGCTTGTTATTTTTAAGAATAGGACAGGGGTATACAAATCTTGGAGAGCCATATTTCTGCAGAACTTAGCATCAGCCCTACTCAAATACACCTGAACAAGCTAACTAAGGTTTGGGTATTGGCTACAGGCATGTGGTGAGTGGTCATATCAAAACTCTGCAGGACTTTCTAGAAAATTAAATACATTATGGAATAGTACATATAACATTTTAATAATATGTTATATAAACATATAAATGCACTTAAACCATCTATTTTGATGTCTTTTTTTTGTGAAAATGTCAAAACTGATGAAGCTGTTACATTGTCTTACTTATTGCCTGTAAATTCTTTAAATGTTTAAAAACTTACTAAGAAATGGGTAAAACCTAAAGTATAAAGATTAACTTATATTATAGACTTGTGTCATCAAATGATTCTGGTCCTAATATGCTTGACAATATTGTTTTGGTATAATAAACTATAAGTTACACACTAAATATGTGGTGGTGCTTTCTGTAAATCCTGGTAAAATGTATCATGTCTTTATTTGTTGTTCTGAAGAAAATAACAGCACATGTACACACAAATGTGATAGATCTTTTTTTGTTTTGTGTAACAAACTGAAAATGACAGAACTGTATGACTGAAAATAATTTATTATTTATCAAAATAAATATTTATATCATCACTACTCACCATACTCATTCATTCATAAATTTTCCTTCGCCTTAGTCCCTTTATTCGTCAGGGGTCGCCACAGCGGAATGAACCGACAACTTATCCAGCATATGTTTTACACAGCACATGCCCTTCCAGCTGCAACCCAGTACTGGGAAACATCCATACACACTCATTCACACACATACAATACTGCCTATTTAGTTTACCCAATTCACCTATACCGCATGTCTTTGGACTGTGGGGGTAACCGGAGCACCCGGAGGAAACCCACGCGAACACGGGGAGAACATGCAAACTCCAGCCGGGACTCGAACCAGCGACCTTCTTGCTGTGAGGTGACTCACCATACTCTACCCAAAAATTTGTTATTATTTAAGTGCATCAAAAATAGTTTCTTGCATTTCTATATAATAATAATAATAATAAGTAAATAATAATAATTAGTGCTTTACACTAATTAAATAAATAGTTGTTTTAAGAACTGTTCACTAAAAACATTCTTCAAGGAACCAACATTTTTTTTATTCTAGGCAATTTCTTTGAAAACCCTGTCCTGTTGGATTGTTTAGTGCAGGGGTGCCCAAACTCAGTCCTGGAGGGCTGGTGTCCTGCATATTTTAGCTCAAACTTCCTTCAACACACCTGCCTGGAAGTTTCTAGTATACCTAGAAAGAGCTTGATTAGCTGGTTCAGGTGTGTTTAATTGGGGTTGGAACTAAAATATGTAGGACACCGGCCCTCCAGGACCGAGTTTGGGCACCCCTGGTTTAGTGTATGTTCATACAAAAAAACCTGCGAAAAAGTATAGCATAAAAAACTGCAAAACTTGTAAATCAAGACCTTAGGAAATTATAGCACACCACTTACATAAAATGCATATACATATCAGTTTTTTCCAGGCATCTCACTCTATATCTCCAAATGATAGTACAGAAATTGAGTTCTGTAACTTGTCAGAAGCATAACCTATAATGGAGTGTAACATTTACCAACATTTAAAAAAAAAGAAAAGAAAAACTCCCCTAGCTAAACAGCTTAGTTTAACCTTTTTTTTATCTATTCAGCAAATAATCATTGAATTGAATTAGACCATTAGCATCTCACTATGACATTAAGCAGCACCTGAAAATAGTTCCCAGCACCAAACCTTACTTGCACCACCAATTAGAATCTGCTGCAGCAATGGAACGCCAGCAAAGTTCCTTGATTATTATGCTAGAATGAGAGTATAGTTCCTAGCCATATCGACCTAAAATCTTAGTACAGTCTTATTACAGAGACAGAGACATCTCAGATTCAATGATTTTTGCTAAGCTAAGCTAAAAGTGCTCCCACCACACCCAGAGATCGGCTGAATAGATAAAAAAATGGTCAAACTCACCTGTTTAGAGGGAAGTTGTAAATTTATTTAATTATTTTTTAAAGTGGAGAATAATTTTTTTCTTAACGTGAAGAACATTTTAATAATGCAAAGAAACCTTTTCCACTATACAAAAACCTTTTGTGTGATGTAAAGTTATGGATGTTGCACTACATTTTAGCATAATGTTTATGGATATTAAGTACATTGTTGAAAGATTTAACAGCAAAGACACAAATCCAAAGATGGAGATTATTAATTGGTAAAAAAAAAAGTGTACATTAGGAAAGGTCTGCAAGATGACATTTGAACTCTGGATGCCCGCACTACCCATGAGGCTATCAGAGTTGAAAATTGTTTCCAAGTTTTAATTATGTGGATAATTCAGAGACCTTAGAAATTTCTTTTAAATATGATAGCCAGTAGTCTTTATAGGGTCAACATGTACATCAACTTGAAATGGTCCTGAAATTAGAAAAGTAAAGTAATGCAGTGCATGATTTTGTCTTTTGGGAAACGATTGGATTGTTGAAAGATGAGCGTTGCTAACAAAATGAAGGAAGATTGACGAATGGACGAATTCAAAGCAGTAACGAGATGCACATTGATATGCCTGCCTTAATAGAATTCCATGTTACCAGAAAGTGAAGATAAATCACTTTTAGGGGGAGACAAGGTTATGGTATTTGATTAAAGTTTATCAGTTCTTTAAAAAAATAATGAAGTGCACAGATACATTGACTATAAGAAGAACTACTATACACATAAAAATAAGAGTAGAGTAAATTTTGATTTCATGTCGACTTTCAAATTAAATAATTATTCCACCGTTTTTTTTTTTAGACAAGGCTTAAGGCTAGTCCTAGACTAAATTGTATGCTTGAGTGCAGCCAGGTGAGATATCTTAAAATACACCCCCCCCCTGGTAATGTGATTTTCTAAGTAATTTTTATTAAAGCCGTTTAAATACACTAATTTAATTAAGTCCTAGTCCTAACTTAATCTAAGCCCTGTTTGTGAAACTGGGCGCCACTAAGGTCTAAAGTCTAAACCATTTTTAGGATTTTTCAAAACGTATAATTTTTTCCCTTTTTTCTGCACTTTTACTGAGCACAGAAACTATACAGTATTACTTCCAGGACAGCAGTTCCCTGACAAGGATTAGATGTAATCCCATGTAATGCTACTTAGACACCCATTTGAAGAGGGTTAGTGGGTGAACAGTGGAGAAAGTACTTCTACATTACACGATCAGAGGTTTCCTATCTCTTAAAGCCTTCTTTTAATTCAGTAAAACATGGCACTACAAACACCAAGGTCACAGGGTTGATTCCCAGGGAAAGCAGGAGCAGCCTTCGTATAGCTCAAATAGTAGAGCTTGGGTTTTATTCATTCTCAGTGCCAATGTTTCGATAGTTATTAAAGCCGTCCTGTAACTTAATCTGTTGAATGTCACAGCAGAACACTGCAAATACCAAGGTCATTGGTTCAATTCCCAAGAAAAGCAATAATAATAATAATAATAATAATATTTACATGTTCAAATTGAAACAATAGAACATGGCACCACAAATGCTATGGTTCACAAGTTCACAGGATTTCTTTTCTCAACACCCACTGTATATTTATCAACTTGTTTCAAATTATTAAAGCCTTCCTTTAACTAAAACAGTAGAAGATGACACTACATATGGCAAAGTCATGGGTTAGATTCCCAGGCAAAGCAAGTATTTATGTAATGTATACCTGAATGCTCAGTGTCACAGCAGAACACTACAAATGCCAAGGTCATTGGTTCAATTCCCAAGAAAAGCAATAATAATAATAATAATAATAATAATAATAATAATAATAATAATAA
>CAIGQV010017103.1:1920016-1944624 GCA_903798115.1 Danio jaintianensis | reverse complement strand
AATAATAATAATAATAATAATAATAATAATAATAATAATAATAATAATAATAATAATACAAATCTTTACATGTTCAGACGGAAACAGTAAAACATGTCACCACAAATGCTATGGTCATTGTTTTGATTCCCAGAGAAAACTAGAATAGATAAGGTTTTTTTTCTCGACAGCCGCTGAAATGTCATCATTTTGTTTTAAATTATTAAAGTCTTCATTTAACTCATAGTAGAACATGACACTACATATGGCAAGGTCATGGGTTTGATTCCCAGGGAAATCAAGAATTGATGAAACGTATACCTGAATGCTCAGTGCCAATGCTTTAGGGGATATTAAAGCCATCATGTAACTTGAAGTTCAGAAGCTACTTTTGCTAATTTGCTTCAAATTATTAAAACATTTAACTCAAACAGTAAAATATGGCACAACATATGGCAAGATCATGGGTTTGATTCCCAGGGAAAGCAAGAATTGATGAAACTGAAAATACCTGAATGCTGCAGTAGTTAATAAAGCCCTGTAACTTAAACAGTAGACAGCTATAATAGAACACTACAAATGCCAAGGTCATTGGTTTAATTTCCCAAAAAAACAATAATAATCTTTATATGTTGAGATTAAAACCATAGAACATGACACCCCAAATGGGAGGGTCATTGGTTTGATTCCCAGAGAAAGCTAGAACAAATGTTCTTTTCTTGACAGCCTGTATTTTTATTACCTTGTTTCATACAATTAAAGCCTTCCTGTAACTCAAACAGTAGAACATGGCACTGCATATGGCAAGGTCATGGTTTTGATTCCCAGTGAAAGCCAGAACATATTAAAATGTTCAGATTTCATATACAGAAGGTTCCAATCCTCTGTGAGACAATCACTTGATTTGGTTTCAATAACTTGAACAGCCTGAACAGGTAAAGATGGCACTACTAACGTCATGGTTTCGAATGACCAAGGAAAGCAGGAACAGACAAAAATTCTCTAAATTACATTAATCAGAGGCTTCATTTTTTCTTCTAGACAGCCCATCACCCCATTTTAGTAACTCTTAAAGCTTTCTTGTAACTCGAACAGAAGAGCATGACACTATTAATGCCAAGGTCATAAATTCACTTTCCAGGGAAATCCAAAACTGATCAAATGAATAATTTGAAAGTAATCCTTGTTACTTTTTTTAAAGTGTCTCTTATGTTTGTAAATGTAACGTTTCCATTACGCTGGAAAAAATGCTTTTCTTCCTTAGAGGTTTTGTCTCTTTTCTAGTCCAAATATCTAATAAAATTCTTAAATCAAGAAGTATTTTCTAGACAAGCAAAAAATACTGTTGTTTTCAGAAATAATAAGTAAAATTAAGTGAGTTTTTCTTTAAAACAAGCAAAGCAAGCAGCCAATAGGGTAAGCAAATTAATCTTGATTTTCGCTTTGAATCAAAGATAGACAATTAAAGATAAAAGATAGGCTTTTTTGCAGTGCAGTAGAATAAAACATACATTACAAATGTAATTAATTTAATTTTAACATACAAAATAATCCTTCACAGCTTTTCTGCAGACAGTATGTTAAACACATTTCAGACATGCAATTTGTTTCCATACCATGTGTATAGATGTTCCCGAATTCATTGTGAAGATAGAACAAACTTCGCAGACAATCTCTGCAAGTGGATATAGGCCGGTATCCTGTAAGGACATACTTGTTGAACTGAAGATGTGGTGGTGAACTCTTAAAATCCAGAAGTTTTGGTCCAGTAAAATAACCCATAGCAGAAAATTAAATACTCTCAGGTGTCCTTAACCACCCTCCAAACTTTCCCCTGCATGGACAGCCTGCAATCTCTTCAAATGGATTACATCAAGCTACAAGTGCATCGTGCATAGAGCTAGTGCTATCTAGTGTTAGCAAAAGATGTGACTTTATGCCACCAGAGACCCATCATCTCGGAAGTACAGGCAGGTAGAACTGCAGCAACCTGTTGCTTGCAGAGGAACTGTGGGTCAATTTACGTCTACTTAGTGTCGTAGCCAATCAGTGGGCAGCCGTCAGGCTCAGCAGAGGTCAGCTCATGGAAGATTAGAGTTCCTTAAGTACTACCCTACTGGCAGACTTCCACACATGTGCGTTTTATTTTTCATCTGTGACATTCATTTCCAAAACTGTCCGTATGATAATCCCAGGAATTTGCTTTCTAATATGCAAGGGAATATTGTTAAGTGCAGGGAAAGAATGACGGTTGGATTTATATTTACTTTAATATTTAATTTTTATTTATTAAAAACCATACATGGGCCTTGTCACAGGATACTTAAGAAATAAATAACAATGGCTTCTAGAAACAAATAATATTAATTAAAAACAAATCTACATAAAACAATACAGAAAAAACCTGTACGTGTTTGTAAATTATGGAATGAAAAAATGCAAAAAGACAGAAATATGCATAAGCTAGAGTTATATTTAATCTAAAATGTCTTTTGCACAAACAGCTGTTGATTTGTATAGTAAGAAAACAAAACGCATTAAAATACAAAACTAGAGGTTAACAAAAGATACAACAGAAAATGTACAACATTCACAAAAACAATCAAGTTTAAAATAAAGAGACATCAAGTGAAAAACCCACAGTTTTGCAGTTTGATCTTCAAAATTATCCTAAAAAGAAAAAAGGAAGAATTGTTATTCAGGTGATTTAAGTTTTATTAATGTTAAATCTGACCCTAGGGCACAAAACAAGTCTTATGTTGCATGGGTGTATTTGTGGGAGAAGTAAAAAATGCATGATAGATTATTATTTTATACGAAAAAATCATTAGAATATTAAGTAAAGACCATCTTATATGAACAAATGTCCTTCTGTAATTATATCAAAAGGTATGCATTGATAAGAACTTAATTAGGACAACTTAAAAGGTGATTTTCTTAATATTTAGATTTTTTTGAATCCTCAGATTCCAGATTTTCCAATAATTGTATTTTGGCAAAACATTATCCTACCACAGCAAACCATACATCATCGAAAGCTTATTTATTCAGCTTTCAGATAAAGTATATAACTAAATTTCCAAATACTGATCCTTATGGCTGGTTTTGTGGTCCTGGGTCCCAAATGTGTATAAACATTACCCATACCTTGGTATTTATTTCCAAAGAATCCACTTAATTTGTATTTGCCTTCCTTTCCTGTTAAAAAGAAATGACTTTTAATGCACAATACATTGAGTTAGTTGATGTGCTGTAGTTCCAAAGTTACTCGTCCTGAACAGAATGTCTAAAGGGAACCATCAAAACAAAATACTTTTAGGCATATATAATCAATTTGATCTGCTCAAGTTTAAAATGAGCATCAGAACAAAGCTGATTTAAGTGTCATGGTTGTTGGTGCAAGTTTGGCTGCTTGCACAAGTTTGGCTGGTGCTAGTTTACCTGTCTGGGAGTTGCTGTGGGGTTGGATGTGGAGCTTAAGGTGCTGCTGGATTTGGATCTGTTGTGGTGGTGCTGGTTGCAGCATAAGAGTGGGCAGGTCAGGTTGTGGAACTATGGGGGATACAGGAACCTCAGGAACAGCATCAGGTACAGAGGCAGGGACCGGAGAGGAACCGTCCAGTGAGAGAGTGGTGTCTAATGAGGTGACAGCAGGGCCCACAGTGGGAACGGCAGTGAAAGAAACAGCTATTGGATGGACAAGAAAGACAAATGATGTTTTGACTCATTTGGAATAAAAAGATATGGGTTTATTGGTCCATTTACTGTAGATCTGCATACACAGCATCAGATTTTTCTTGTCACTCACATTCTTAGACATTTTCTTATTGTCAGTGATCACTAACTTTAATACTGAACTCTTACAAATTGTCTGAACAGATCCAGATATGAATCAAGTTTTACGTTAATTAATGGTAAATGTCTATAGTATTGTGATCGACTCAAGTTATTGGAAAAAATTTCTTTGAGACAAAGAAAACGGACACATTTGATAAAAACATTCATTTCTGAACCTGAATAAATACTGGTTATACCAATTATGAAGTCTGTCCAAAGTTATAATTATCTCACAATGGCATAAAACGTATAAATACTGCAAGTACACCATTCACGGATACATCAGAGTTTTAAAAATTACCTTCTGGTTGTAGTTTTCCAGCAATATAATCCTCAGTTCCTTAAAGAGAGGAATAGTGAGAGGAATAGTCACACGCTGCATTCTTATAGATACACATTGCGACTAAAATACTTTTGTTTTTGTACCATATTTTTCTGTGGATCGTGCAATCGCCTCTCTAGCCCCTGGAACATCAGGATGGGGTGGAATCTCTCCATCTCCTGAATCAAGCACAAGTAAAAACCCAGAGATCTTTGAGTATGTCTGATTTTTTTTGTCCAACCTGTTTATTGTTGGGTTATAATTTTTTTATTTTATTTTGTGTTCAACAGAAGAAATAACTAATACAGGTTTGGAACAAGTAAATAGATTTCATATTTGGGTGAACAAAAATCACTTTGTTTAATTAAAACACACTTAAGTCTAACAGAGTCAACCCATTTACATGTAAGTGCATTGTAGGAAAATAATGTCATATTAAAAATTTAAGCACATGTAAAATACTTATTTATAATTTTAGTTAGTGTTATTAGATTACATTTAAAGTTCTTTTTTTTTTTAATGTGCTAAATTGCACCATCATTACAAATCTGTAATTAAAAATATATTTAAAATCATTGCACATAGCACTGCAAATAACATGCAAGTGTACTTGAGAAGTAATATTACATTCAGATTATCAATGGAATTGGTATTGTTCACCCATTGCATACACATTTTGTTTACACATTGTATTTAACTACTATTTCTGTACGGAGTACTCTTTTTAAATGTATCCTAAAGTGTACTTATTTTCACAAAGTGTGTTTTCAATTAGTGAAGCTGTGCATTTAACTAATAATAATAAAAAAAAACATCATCTTAATGCTGAACAATTTAGCCTAAAATAGCAAATACATTTAAAACTCTTCAAGTAAAAAATTTTTTTTTGTGCCAGTGTAAATGCAGGTTAAGTTAAATGCATGTACACATTTCTGAAAGAGCTTAGAATAACTGACCAAAGTTGTCAATGGCTTTCTGTCCATCAATCTCAGGACCTTGGTGCAAAGTCTCCAGGCTTCTGTTTTCTGTTCCATTGAAAAAACAACAATCAATAAACAACAAGAAAATATCAACTATTTTCTCACGCAGGAGATAAACTGATGTGTGAACCAATTTTTAAAGACTAAAAAAGTATTATTAATATTAAGTACTGAATCATATGCTCATCGAATTAAACTTTTTAATGGCACTTCTTCTAGGTGAACACTGCTGCAAAAAGATCTAGTTTAAACTTAAAATAGAAACAAATGTTTTCTGATGCTGACAGATATATCTGATGCTGATACACTATATTGGGAGTTTTGGTGCACCCCTCCACATCATTAAATTCAGTGTGTTCTAATTACTTCAGTGGCCACAAGTGTTTAAAATTAAAAGGATAGTTTATCCAAAACTGAAAATTCTGGCATTTACTTTTACTTCACTTGTTCCAAAACTATTTGAATTTATTTCTTCTGTTGAACACAAAAGAAGAAATTTTGAAGAAAACTGGAAACCTGTAACCATTGACTTCAGTAGCATTTGTATTCATATATTATTTTGTGTTCAATAGAATAAAGAAACTCATAAAGGTTTGGAACCACTTGAGGATGAGTAAATAGTGAGTACATTTTGGGGTGAACTACCCTTTTAAAGCCCTAGGCATGCAGACTGCTTCTATGAACATTTGTTAAAGATATTTATTAGAGCCACATGTGCCCTTAGTCCATTTGTGAAATTTCCTCACTATTAATTATTCCATGGTCAACTGTTATTGGTATTATAACAAAGTGGACGCAATTGGAAATAACAGCAACATAAAAAGCATGATGAGGCAAACAGTGTACAGGAGTCCAAAATATGTAAAACCAATAATGTTCTCAAGCTGTATTGTGAATGCAGTCATGGTTGTTGTACTTCACATGCACTAATTGTAATTGAAAATCTCAGGTAAATGGAGATGTATTTACCTTCAACAGATTGGCCATCAGTCACAGGGCCAAGTAGTTCGTACGATACCGCTGGATTACCTGTCATGCATTAAATACTGTTACAATGATTTTACCTTGAGAAAGTACAAATAAATTAATGCTTTCTCAGCCTAACTGTACTGTATGATGTTTGACATAATTCAGATACAGAGAAATTGTAATTAAAACCAGAACCTAAATAAATTAAAAGAAAAGATATGAAAAAGTAACCACGTCAAACCATATTTAGCTGATTTGGCATTGCCTCCAAGATTGACAGTTTCTGGGTTGTACAAGGATTCAGGAGAGCCTACAAGGAGTGGAGAGTACAGGGATAATTATCAGTACAATAATATAATAATATCATTGTCATATAATCATCTATAAAAAGCGTTAGTTGTCACCGTATTTTCCAGACATAGCATCAGACCCATGACCACCATACTGAGGACCCTTTTGTCCTGAAAGAAGATTACAGTGAAATACATTCACTTTCAAACTTGAAACTTTCAGAAAAAAATGAAAGTAAAAAAAAAAAGAAAATACAAGAACAGTCACCATATTTGCTAGTGGATTTGCCACTGCCCAATCCAAGTGGCTGGCCATTGTAGGGTAACCCTCCAAAATCTGTAAAAACAGACACTCATGTTAAAAAAAAAAAAACATATTTAAAAACAAATGGGCTCTTAGATCAGTTTAAACAGACTATAAAATACAAAGACATGTCACTTGTGTAATGGTCAATATGGGGAACAAAGCCCCGCCTTCTAGTACAGGAGCCAATCATCGATTGCTATAGACTGAGGATTCTTCGGGGAAGGGGCTCGGATCTGACGTTAGTTTCTGCAGATTTTGTATGATTCAAATGTTTAGAAATGAAATTAAAGAGACAGTTGTTGTTTCATTTTATTTGTTATTCCTAATATGAAATTTAATCGTAAGCTTGGCAAGCAATTTTGGAGAATTTGATGTTTCCCCATTCAAACAGAATGCCCTAGAGATATTTCAAACATGGCCGCCAAGTGAAATTACTTGTCTTAAAGGGACTTTGGTTGAAATGACATATCTTAACCATATTTACCAGGTGATCTGGCAACTGATTCTGGAAGAACCTGAGAGTTGTATGGTAAACTACCATATCCTGTTTTGACGTCAGAGAACAGCATCATTAGATAAAACAAATAACATGCATTAATCAGCAATTATAAACAGTATAAAGCTACAAGGGTTTAATACTTTCATCTCCTAAAAGTTTTTTTGTTTTTAAGACTTTAAATTATTCACAACATTATTTGCAAAAGCATAACAGTGAAACAAATTATCTTTTTATAACAATCTGCTAATTTTATTTACCATCAGCAATGCAATACACTCTCTGTCATTCTATAAATGCACTCAAGCAATTGTTAAACAGAGCAAGGAAACATCAAAACATCTAATCATCACCGTATTTTCCTGGTGCTTTGGGATTGTAGGGTTTAGCTCCATATCTCTGACCATCATTACCTATGAAAAATAACACACATAGATCCAGTCAGACCTACAGTCAGGGTCAACGCTAACACTAAACAGCACAATATAGTAAGAAACTGATAACATACCATATTGTCCGTAGGGGTTGGACTGATATCCACTGGGGGAACCACCAAAAGGAAGTCCACCAATTCCTGACAAAATTAGTTAAAAAAATTACCATTGTTAACAAACATAAGTTGTTTTAAAATTATCATATTTGTTCCCCTTAGACTAACCATATTTTGTTTGAGATTTTCCCTTTGTTCCTAATCCTGCTGGTGGTCCACCTTGTGGTCCAGCTATCAAAGTAACAGAAAACACATTTAATTATCTTATCACAGAAAACCTTAAAGCACGGACAAAACAATCTACACACACAATCATTGAAGCAGGTCGGTCATGACATATACAGTCTGAGGCACAAGAGGAAAAATTAACAGTAAATTTGCAAACCTTTATTTAAGAAAAATCTAATTATAAAAATGGTTGATAATGCAAAATTATTTAAAGTATTATTCTTATTCTTGTTCTTGTAGGTAACATGGTTATGATATTGCACCAGACCCTGATATTGCACCAGACCCTCAACTTATATCCCCCAGCACTTCAGCCAATATATATCAGATTGAATATTTAATAAATGTATACATAATTGGTCTCTTTGTTTGAAAATAATTGAGGTAGGATATTGCTACCTTGGTTTTTGAATTGGTTTCCATAGCCTCCATATCCTGTAGAGTAGAGATAGCAAAATAAGGACCAAAATATTTAATACATTTTAGACAAATGTACTTAATTTATAATTTCACAAAATAATTACGATTTTCTGTAATTATTTACCTGCTTTGTAGCCATTGTTCATGCCCTGAGTTGGATAACCACCAATACCTGCCCCAAAGCCTAGTGACAGGATTATAAACAGACAAAATTAATCATATTTACAACATATAAAATTTAATATGTACTCTCTTTATTAGGTTGTATAGAATAGTATTGTTTTATTTAAAGTTAAAATGCAAATGAATGGGTAAATACACATACAATACAAAGAGTTTTTATTGTACCTGGTTGTGATGATCCTTCACCTTTTCCATTGGGGTACCCAAAGCCTGCAAATCACAATATTATTTTTAGACTGCTTGTTTTGGCTTCATCTTCATAAACGTACTGAAGTCAAAACTAATATATGTGGACTAAACACACAAAAAAAGATCAGTGTCTTTTAAGCATTAAGCTGTTTGAAAAGCATTTTTAATTATTTAAATGGTAATAGACAAGGGGGAAAATTGAGAGTTCACCAGGATTTGGAAGTTTGACCCATTGTCCATTAGGTCGTCCTTCAGGTCCACAGTCTAAAAAACATTGTACCAAATAAATGAATGAACTACTAATTACTCTGGGATATGTTTTAATGTGACTCATTGGACTATTATTTATGATTTACCAGGTTTTGAAGGTACAGCACCCTGCACCTGTCCATTAGGTTGTCCTAGACCAGTGAGTTCTGTAAAACACAAACAGAGATTAGTTGAATGGAGCGAAGTTAGAGCGAGTTTAAAGTTGACAGCAGAAGATAAGTGAATCCAGATATTAGTCACCTTTTAGTCACCCCTTCCACATTTTGAAATAATATTTGTGAAACAAAAGGCCAGGTTTTATAATTTGAGTGAGCATTTACAGACACACGCATACAAGCAGTCATTAGTGGTGGTTCACTTTTCTTTTTGTTTTTTATGATTATGCACTCTAAGGCTGGTTTTACACTGCAAGCAGGAGTGGTGCATGAGCAGTGCATATTTTCTTTCAGTGTGTATGTTCACAAATTAGTGCATTCACACCATGCAGGAGCATGGCATGAGCGTCAAGCAGGAGCAGCACTGGAGCGAGGGTTTCAGCACAGATTTTTTTGCTGCACTGCTCACACATTAAAATGACAGCACACTTTTGATTTTTAAAATAAATATAATTTTATACAAGCATTTCTATAAATGCACTAAAAAATCACAAAATGCACAATAATCATTGTGAAAAGAAAATTGATAACCAAAAATATGTAGCCTACAGAAGATATAAATGTGTTCTGGCAGACGCCAGATCCTTATGATTTCCTCAAATGGCGGGCGCCAGATTCACACGTATCCCACGAAGGGTCAGAGCCGCCACCCCACAAGGGGTTACCAGAGCCATATGACACAAAACCACCTGACCACCTGTACTGAGTTGTCTGAACCGCCGGTGTTTCCTGACCCAGAGCCTCCTGACCTACCAGGGTTGTCTGAACCACTGGTGCCTCCTGACTTACCACTGGGGTTGTCTGAACCGTCAGTGCTTCCTGACCCAGAGCAACCTGAACCACTGGGATTGTCTGAACCACTGGTATTTCCTGACTCAGAACCTCCTAAATCACCAGGGTTATCTGATCTGCCAGTGCCTCCCCGCTCCATGTCCGCTGCAGCTCCACGCTCCAGGGCCTCCACAGCTCCACTCTCTAGGGCCTCCACAGGTTCACTCTCCAGGGCCTCAGCAGCTCCACTCTCCAGGGCCTCCACAGCTCCACTTTCCAGGGCTGCTGCAGCTCCACTCTCCAAGCCCCAGGCCCTCCGCAGTTCCACGCTCCAGGTTCACCTATGCTACATGGACCTGGCCCTCCGTTCCTCCCCCTGTTCCGCCTCTGCTCCACCTCTAGAGGGGGGGCTCTGTCATGATCGCCAGCGATCTAGCCCTTACACATGGCTGGAGAACATTCATTGTCACACAAACTACACATCTACCACTGAAATGAACTACAACTTCCATCAGGCACCTGTTCCGGATTACCAATGATTGCACACACACAGCTGGAAGCTCATCATAGACTGATTACATGGACTATATATACTGCTCTCATTCTTACACTCATTGCAGTCTTGTTTTCCCTGTGAAGCATGTTGTTTTGCCGCCTGTCCTGACCATTCGCCTGTTTTTTGACTACGCTCTTTGGATTACCCTCATGCTCCAGTTTGTACCAGTTTGACCATTGCCGGCTTGACTATTCTTTGTAATAAACTGCACGTGGATCCTCATCTCTGTTGACAGACTCACTTGTTACAGTTTTATGTTGTATAGCTTGAACAGAGATTATTTTTCTGAAACAGGGTAAAAGTCTGTATGCTAATCGTTTTTATTCTACAATGCAATTTTAATGTGAAAATGCAATAGTGTAAATGCCTTAGATTCATAGGTTCAAAGGAACACATCAGAGTTCAGAAAACAGCATTCATATTATTCAGACAAAACTAATTGTTTACCGCAAATAAACCAGATGGTGACCAAAACTGCTATTATGAAAGTTAAATGCTGAAAATCTCAAGTTGCTATACAGTTACAGGAAATAATGTAACATTTTAATCTGAAACTTTAGAAGTTTACCAGGATTTGTTGTGGTTGGATTCTTCAACTGAGGCAAAGCAGGGTTTGACTGAATCTCTGCTTGCTGCGTTACAGGAGTTGATTGAGCCGCTTGTGAAAAGCTGCCTTGTTGTGTAACTGGTTGTGCAGTCACTTGACTCTTCTGTTCCGATGAAAGGACTTGTTCATGCTCAAGTGTAGTTGTCTGTGATGCTTGAGGAATGAAAGCAGATTCTGGTGCAGGCATTGTTTGAGGGATTACTGGAAATGCTGGTGTTTGACCTTTGTTTTGTGGAATTGCAGGTGTTGGTGGTTTATAAACTTTACTAGGCTTATAAGTGCTAGGGCCCTGCATAAATGGGTTTGAACCAAACTGAGGTACCATAGAGTTTGGGATTTTACTCTGTGGAGATGATGCATGAAGATTTTGTCCCTTTGTTTGTTGCAGAACTGGAAGGCCTTTAGTTCCCTGTTCTGAAAGTAATCCTGTAACTGGCTCTTGTTGAGCTAGTGGTAGAACACCCTTTGTGTTGGACGATAGTGCTTGACTTGGTGCTTCAGCACTTAAAACCTCCCCCCTTGGTCCCTTTCCACTAGAAACACCTTTATTTCCAGTTATTACAGGCATATACCCTAGAAGACAAAGCAATTTTATTACAAAACTGAAAACTCAACATGACAAACTTAAATGCAGTGAAACAGATATATTTCTTAATGAAAGATTACAAAATGTCACTAATCATGTTATGTATACAAAGTATATGCAGTTCTAATTTTACCTGAATTAGCTGCTTTAGGTCCTTTTGACGTATATCCAGGAACACCATAACCTATAGATCACAAGAAAGTTAATATGACAGTTAAAAGTTAACATTAGATCATGTTTACTGGATTAAAACAGGACCTAAAGTACATACTTCAATGAAACAATTCTATTATTCTAAATGGGGTTACAATTGGCATTAATAAGAAATTCAAATAATATGTAGCCAACACAGAGGAAGCACTTTATCTGTTTAAAAGACTACATAGAGACATCTAAATATAGACATCTTTGCTAAAACATGACGAAATTGGGTCTGTCAGTGAAAATCTAATAGATGTCTTAGAATAGCCCAAAATCACGCTGTCATCCCTCAATCAAATACACAATAATGATTGACTACATATGTGAAGTCTGTCTAAAATGTGTATTTGATTAATATGTGTTTGAGTTGTTCTTAGATGTCTATTAGATTTTCATCGACTGCCTAAATTTAGCCTTGTTTTAACCAAGCTGCCTATGTTTACACATTCATTAGACATCTATTAAACAAAAAACTGCTCGATGGGTTTGAATGTGGCTTCTAGAACAATAATGTAAAAAAGAAACTATGTTTTACAACAGTAATAATCACATACTATGTACCATTATTAGGCTTGGCTCCTTGTCCATTTAAGGGTCCCTTGAATCCGCCACCGGGGTACCCCATATATTGAGATGATCCTAATTAGAGAAAAATACTTTAAACCAGTGAAATACCAGTTCTTTTCAGAATTTATTATTATATACATTGAATTAATTAAAATGCAGAGCTGGTGACATCCAATTTATTACCTTTATTAGGTTGGTTAATGGCACCTCCATTAGGATATCCTCCATATCCTGAATAAAAACAATCTCAAATTTAGAGGTCCTTCACAATAAAGAACCTAGTGATTTAACCTTAATAAACAATTGTGAATGGGGCTTACTCCAGAGCCAAAAACGACACATTTTATAAGTAATATTTACATGATATTTACCATTTTGACGTTTGGCTCCTTGTCCATGCGCGGCTCTAGCTTTGGCACCATATCCTTGGATCCAGACAAAGTACAGAGTAAAAATCATTATTACATGTATAAAATAGATAAAAGAAAAAAGATACATACATAATACACATCGCACATACAGAAAGTTTACCTGGTTTAGGTCCATTGGTTCCACCATTGGGATACCCTATATATTGAGAGGAGCCTAATTAGAGAAAAATATTTCATGTCAATGCGATATTCAGAATTCACTATTATCCACACTGTAGAGCTGATGACATCTAAAACATTACTTCTATTAGGTTGTTTAGCTGCACCATAATTATAATACACTTATTCTTTAGAGGTGCTTCAGTCACCTCAGCTTACAATAATAATAATTGCTTAAAATCACTTACCGTTAGGCTTGGATACTTGTGCAGTTGAGGGTCCAGCTTTAGCTCCATATCCTTTGAAGCAAACATCATAAATAAGTTTCAATCATATCTAAAAATGCACACCATACACACTGCACTCAAACAAATGCCAGGATTAGGTTAATTAGTTCCTCCTTTGGGATACCCCATATATTGAGAAACAAATTGCCTAATTCATCATGCCAATTTAATATTCAAAATTCCCTATTATCCATATTGTAGAGTGGGTGACATCCAATACATTACCTGTATTAGGCTGGTTAGCTGCACCTCCATTAGGATATCCTCCATAACCTGAACAAAACCAATCCCAAATCAGTTCAGAGGTGCTTCAGTTATCTCAGTTTACAATAAATAAATAAATTAATCCATTACTGCTATTTACCATTAGGCTTGGCTAATTGTCCAGTTGAAGGTCCAGCTTTAGCACCATACCCTTTAAAGCAGACATCACAAATAAGGATTAAATCAGATGTAAAAAAAATAAATAAAAATAATAATAAAATTAAAAATAACCACCATACACACTGCACACACAAAAAAGTTTACCTGGTTTAGGTCCCTTGGTTCCACCATTGGGATACCCCATATACTGAGAGGAACCTAATTAGAGAAAAACATTTATTGAGAGGAACCTAATAAGACAACAATCATTTAAAAGAAATCACATAAAATTTCATTTTTCAATTTTTAAAAAGCTCTTTAATTTAGCATCATATGCACACTGTAATAACTATATTGTAAAATTAAATCTATACAAAACAGCTGGTAATATTCATATTACCCCCATTAGGTTGGTTAGCTGCATCATCATTAGGATATCCTCCATATCCTGAACAAAACCAATCCCAAATCAGTTTAGAGGTGTGTCAGTTACCTTGATTAACAATAATAAATTAAATAAATGATAAATTGATAAATTAAATAAATTAATATTATTTACCATTAGGCTTGGCTACTTGTCCAGCTGAAGGTGCAGCATTAGCACCATATCCTTTGAAGCAGACATCACAAATAAGATTCAAATCATGTTTAAAATCACCATACACACTGTAAAAAAATAAATAAAAAGTTTACCTCGTTTAGGTCCCTTGGTTCCACCATTGGAATAACCCATATTTTGAGAGGATCCTAATAAGACAAAAATCATTTTAAGAAAGTTGAACTCTCATTTATCAGTGTAGTTTCCCCATTATCATCTGCACTATAATAGTTACACTGCAAAATTAATCTATATAAAAGAGATGGTGACATTCATATTACCCCCATTAGGCTGGTTAGCTGCACCTCCATTAGGATATCCTCCATATACTGAACAAAAACCCATCCCAAATCAGTTTAGATGTGTGTCAGTTACCAACATTTACAATAAATAAATAAAATATATATGAAAAGGCGGCAACACCAAAAGCCACAAAAGTACCCAACTGAGATTGATTTGCATGCTTTTGTAAAATATATATATATTTTTATAAATAATTAAATAAATGATTGCTATTTACCATTAGGCTTGGCTAGTTGTCCAGCTGAAGGTCCGGCTTTAGCACCATATCCTTCGAAGCAGATATTACAAATAAGATTAAAATCAAATATAAAAAAATACACACTCTACACACTGGACTCAAAAAAGTTCACCTTGTTTAGGTCCCTTGGTTCCACCATTGGGATAGCCCATATTTTGAGAGGATCCTAATAATAGAATAATTTCATGAAAGTCTCATTTAGACCTTTGTAGTTTTCTTTAGTTCTTATTTTAGTATCATCTGCACTGTAAAATTAAATCTATTTAAATAAGCTTGTGACATTCATATTACCCCCATTGGGCTGGTTAACTGTGCCTCCATTAGGATATCCTCCATTTCCTGAACAAAAACCAATCATAAATCAGTTCTGATGAGTGCCAGTTACCTCTGTTTATAATAAATAATTAAATAAATGAATGCTATTTACCATTAGGCCTGATTACTTGTCCAGCTTTAGCACCATATCCTTTAAAGCAAACATCACAAATAAGATTCAAATCAGATGTAAAATATATATATATAAATAAATATAAAACATACACACTGCACTCAAAAAAGGAAGTTTACCTGGTTTAGGTCCCTTGGTTCCACCATTGGGATAGCCCATAAATTGAGAGGATCCTAATAAGACAAGAATCATTTCAAGAAAGTCTAATTTAGACCTGTGTAATTTCCCAGTTCTTTAATTTAGCATCATTTGCACTGTAATAATTACACTGTAAAATTAAATCTATATAAAACAGCTGGTGACATTGAAATTACCCCCATTGGGTTGGTTAGCTGCACGTCCATTAGGATATCCTCCATATCCTGAGCAAAAAACAATTTCAAATCAGTTTAGAGGTGCTTCAGATACCTCCGTTTACAATAAATAATTAAATAAATGAATCCTATTTACCATTAGGCTTGGCTACTTGTCCAGCTGAAGGTCCAGCATTAGCACCATATCCTTTGAAGCAGAGATCCCAAATAAGATTCAAAACATACATATAAAAAAATACACACCATACACACTGCACTCAAATACTTTACCTGGTTTAGGTCCCTTGGTTCCACCATTGGCATAACCCATATTTTGAGATGATCCTATTAAAACAAGAATAATTTCAAGAAAGTCTCCTTTAGATCAGTATAGTTTCCCAGTTCTTAAATTTAGTGTCATCTGCACTGTAATAATTACACTGTAAAATTAAATATATATAAAAGAGCAGGTGACATTTATATTACCCCCATTAGGCTGGTTAGCTGCACCTCCATTAGGATATCCTCCATATACTGAACAAAAAACAATTCCAAATCAGTTTAGAGGTGCCTCAGTTACTTCTGTTTACAATAAATAAATAAAAAAATAATAATTCTATGTACCATTAGGCTTGGCTACTTGTCCAGCTGAAGGTCCAGCATTAGCACCATATCCTTTGAAGTAGACATCACAAATAAAATTAAAATCATATATATAAACACACACACACACACACACTGCACTCAAAAAAAGTTTACCTGGTTTAGGTCCCTTGGTTCCACCATTGGGATAACCCATATATTGAGAGGAGCCTAATAAGGCAAGAATCATAAAAAAAAATCTTATTTAGACCAGTGTAGTTTCCACAGTTCTTTAAATTAGCATCTCATGCACTGTAATAATAAAAGCTGGTGACATTCATATTACCTCCATTAGGCTGGTTAGCTGCGCCTCCATTTGGATATCCTCCATATCCTGAACAAAACCAATCTCGAGTTTAGCAGTTGTTATCTTGGAATAACATACCTTGGAATGTCTCGACTAACCAATCAGAACCTAGTATTACAGACAGCTGTGTAATTAACGGTGATAATTACATGTTATTTACCATTAGGCTTGACTCCTTGTCCATTAGACACTCCAGCATTAGCAGCAAATCCTTTGTAGAAGACAAAACACATAAGATTAAGAAAAGTGCTAACATAAGTTACATAAGTGCTACATAAGTCATAAGTGCTACATAAGTTACATTATCACAAAAGTAATAATGAAAAATCCAGCAAAGTAAAAAGAAATGCCCAACAAACACATTACACACAGACAGTTTACCTGGATTAGGTCCCTTGATTCCACCATTGGGATATCCCTTATATTGAGAAGAGCCTACTTACAGAAAAACACTTTAGACAAGCATCCTTTACTTTTCAGAATTCAATGTTATCTATACTGTAATAATCAAACTAAACTGTGGAATCAATTTTGTTACCTGTACCAGGCTGGTTAGCTGCACCTCCATTAGGATATCCTCCATATCCTTAACAAAACCAATCCCAAATCAGTTTAGTAGTCCTTCAATACCGTTGCAATACATAATGTTAGTGGTAATACAAATTAATCTCAGTAGGGTACACTACAGTTGCTGGATTAATAAACAATTAAATTATTGCTTTATGATAGTAATAAGTTTATGACAATAATAACAACATTGCTGGTTATCATTAGGCTTTGCTCTTTGTCCATTTGAAGGTCCAGCTTTAGCACCATATCCTTTGAAGCAGACCAAACACACATAAGATTTAAATTATAATAGACAAACAAACAAATTACACACAGGCAAAAAGGTTTACCTGGTTTAGGTCCCTTGGTTCCACCATTGGGATACCCCACATACTGAGAAAATCCTAATAAGGAAACAAAAAAATTAAATCAGTGTAATGCACAACAAACTAGCTTCATGGATCAACTCTTTTTTTTTTACATGCAATGATCAATATGTAACCATTTCATTGTAGATTTAATTGTAGTACAGTTTATGCAAAGTGTAAAGAGTATGAGGGCGGTTCATTCTGCTGTGGTGACCCCTGATTAATAAAGGGACTAACCCGAAAAGAAATTGAATGAATAAAGAGTATGAGGTTTCTCCATAAAGTAGCTGGCTTTGATTTCTGCAACTTTTGGAGAAGTTTGTTTTGATTTGGCGATTATGCAATCAATAGATGTGTTCTGGAACTCCGTCTCCAAGACAACACTAGCCACATGAATACACTGGAGAGTGGAATAGTAGAGCTGGTACAGATGTATCTGCACCTGTACGATCACTCGCAGAGAGATTTTAAAGAGTCAGAGGGGGTCACACACTGGACAAGAAGCCCACTTCATAACGCCACAACTTTTCTATGCAATTGCGCACAATGACTGCACCATTAGGTGTCTCATCGTGGCACATAGACATTTTTTTAAAAAGATGTGATGCATCATGGTGGCACTTCATGTAGAGAAGGTTGTTTGTCAGGTGTTTATGAAACTGTTCTTCTCTCTTAGCCATCATCGCTGTGTTTTGGGCTACATGCGAGCAGTGTGACACATTTACATCCCCTTCTACTACAGTGAGGAAGTTGGGTTGTTTGCAAACAGTATACAATAAGAGTCTTTTTAAACTTCTTTTTGCCATCAAATGAAAAAAAAAAAAAACTTTGTTTATTAAGTATACCGGCGCCTTAAGACCTCTTTATCACCCTTGTTTTTGCCATTGTACTGTCTGTCACTATGACCTGACACATGCCTGCCTGGGTCCATTTTATACCAAATGTTACTATTTAGGTTTAGTTTAGGTCAACTGATATTTCCAGTCCCTATTTGATGTCCCGAAAAACTGGACAACAGTACATGTGTTTTCCTTTGCTCATTTCTGATATCAACATTTTTCTTTCATACCTAGTAAGAATATAATAATTATTCAAATGTAAATCATTAAAGGTATAGTTCACCTAAAATTAAAATTACCTCACCACGTCAACTGGTGCCATGTACCAGCATTTTTCAAAATAGATTTGTTTGTGTTCAAGAGAAGAAAGAAACTCAAACTGATTTGGAACAAGTGATGGTTGAGTAAATAATGGCAGAATTTTATTTTTGGGTGAATTATACCTTTAATGATTTACATTTTAATAATTATTATATTCTTACTATATTCTTATAACGTTTATATACAAAATAAATGAATGAATAAATGATTGAATGAATGAATAATAAATACCTCCGGGATTTGAACCTTGTCCCTTAGTTGCTGCAGGCCCAGCACCGTAACCTAGGAAACACGGTTATCAAAGCATTCTTAAATATATAGAGAATATAGAGAGACTACCAATGAGGTTTAAACATGGTTATACTTTGCTCATCATATGTGTATTAATTTCGGATAGTGTTTTCGGTAATTATTTTATTCAGTAAACTTTTGTTCATTAGGGCAAGTACACAAGATTAAATACTATACATTGCTGTTTTTTTTTTTTTTTTTTTTATAAAATCTTTTTTTTTATGAAAATCAACTTGATTCTCAACTTGATTTTCAAGATGTGTGAGTTATAGCTAAAGTATTTTTCAGATGATAATTGTGCTATTGCTAATCAAACAGAATTTAGAACAAAATTGTGTATTGTGTTAGTTCAAGCAGGGCAGATTAAGCATGAACATTGCCCAGAACAGAACCATACCACCAGCATTAACTGCACACTTAATATATCAATATACATTTGATGAAAGTGATCTTGACTGAAATTATATTCTGCTAAAAGCTCCTCTAAAAACATTCTCCACTGCCTAAAAAAGTAATGTAAAACTAATATGACATTCTCACAACAAGTTTTATAATTTTACACCTTTTACTGTCTTAAAACAATCCAATTATCAATCATTAAACTACTTCACTATATCACTAGTTTTTGCTAAATACATTACCAGAAACATGTGATACGTAAAATAGGCCTACAACATACACTTTGTTTGTGGCTGAATTTGAAGAATGGCTTACTTGGATCTTGATGTTTGACCATCAAAATCTGATCATAGTCTGCATGATTTTTCAGAAATTCACCACCTGAGAAAAGAAATGGCTGAACTAGCTTTTAGAATATTTACTCACCTAGACCAGATCCTTTTCGGGGATGAGTGCCCAATAAATTGCTGTAGCCTTTAATGAAAATACACACAATGGCACAGTTTTAGATGCTGAAACAAATGGTGTTCTCAATTCAAAACACTGAATATTCTCGTTAAACTCACCCCCATATGATGGAGTTTTATAGCCATTGTTACCATTCCCATTTCCATAACCTGCAATAATAAATGACAGGAATGCTTTGCAATGAAAGAGTTGTGCAGAAAGAAGAATAAATGATTATTCTTGCATATTGCACATTGCATAAAACGAACTAAAATGTACTTTTTTAGCTAAACCAGACACTGCACAAACCTCAAAGTCAAAGGAACACAAACACATTTAGAAATTTGCTTAGGCAAGACTTATGGTTGTAACAAGTTTTATTAATATTATTATTACATGTAAATTGTTTGTAAATTGCTTTGAAATATCAAAACTGTGTAAATTAATGTAGCCGGAAATATAAAGAGCCATGTTGTCAGGTTTATCAGTTTTCATTTTGTAAATGCATTTACATTTGAAGAATCTAACTAAGGATCTGAGAATCCTTGTAGCAAACTTATGTGTGTGTTGTTTCAAGAAAGCAACCATTCATTTGTTTTTATTCATTTATTCTTCATTTAATAATTTTAATCAAATGATCATTAGTCATTCATATAATTATCATTATATAATTTTATTGATTATTAGTTAATGATTTGATTATTAGTTGTCATTGTATTATGTTTTTATATTTCATTATTATTATTTTCCTATAATTATTGCTTTATTATTATTTAATTTTTCCATATTGTTATAATCTTATGACTATGGATTCAAGCAATACTTGGTTTCAAGAGTAAGAGATAAGAGAATGTCTCCATTTAAAGGTCTGTATTGTCTCTGGACAATGTTGTGAAGCAGTAATTTTCAATTTGCTTGTGGTATAATAACACTTGTCGGATTTATCCTGGTCAGACGAAGTCTGAGCATTGAATCATACACAACTAAGATTTTTCAATAAACTCTGCTCTTTCTTTATCATCATTACTTTGTCTCCTGCTTCTGCTCCTCTCTAGCATTCTCAGTCAACTCCTATGTTGATAGGACACTGTTATTCAGTTGAATACTGGTTAACAGGTTTGGGTATTGGGTGGCTCCGCTGGCTTGTTGTCTGGATACCCAGAGAAACAGACATTTTCTGACAGGATCTGGCATCCAGGGCTAGATCTTATTTATCTGCTGTGAGAGTGTGATCAAACAATATTCAATAATATATTTTTATTTCTACAGCACTTTTTACAATGTCGATTTTGTCATATCAGCTTATGAAGTTCTAGTAAATTGAAATTGCTTCAGTTCAGTTGTCAGTTAAAGTTTAATGTACATGTCAATTCAGTGTAATGTAAATGTCACTGCTGAAGGCCGAAACACTGAAGATCAACTCCACCGTTGTACCGATTTATACTAATAAAATTGTTTTGTTCAAAATTATTTCTACTAAACCTCTTAAACCTTTTCCCCAAATAATATAACATGCTTTAGATGATGAAACCTTTTTCCAAAACTCAAATGGATGAGTCAAATAGTAGATAATAAGGACTTCCCTCATATTTTTTATTACTAATGTTGCACTCAAAAGAAGTTCATACCATATGGGAGACGACCTCCATTTGCTGGCTTATTTTGTGCACCTCCATAAGCACCTGAAAGACAGCAGATGCACATTCAAATATAGTAACTAATTTTCAATAATTGTATTTAAAGAAATGCATATCAAAAACAGAATAAGTAAACAAATAAATAAAATGTAAATATACTGCATTTTTAAAAGTAAATATACTAATCACATGTCATTGTTAATGTTAGTTGACTACGTAGTTAGATTAGTTTTAAATAGAGCTCTAGCTCTATACATTTAGCCTACTGTAAACACATATTAATCTAAATTCTGTTCTTGCTCACCATTTCCTTTTAGGTTTGCTGCATTGTTATTTGAACCATAACCTGTAAATATAGATTTAATAAGTTATGCATTTTTGTAAGCAGAATATTTGAAATATCAGAAAATCAAGTTGAAAATGTAATGTTAAAAGGATAGTTCACCCCAAAATTCTTTTATCATTCATTCATTTAACCTTGACTTGTTCCAACTTGTTTGAGATTTTCCATATTATTTGTTTTTCTTAGTATGATTGGCAATGGTTACAAGTTTACAACATTCTTCAAATTATCTTCTTTAGCATTCAACAGTACAAAAAAACCCTCAAAACAGCTTTGAAACAAGTTAAGGCTGAGTAAATGACTGAAAAGATTTCTTTTTTGGTTGAACTTTCCCTTTAATTCAATAAAATTATTTCCAACAACACATGCAAGTAACTTTGCGATGAAATTGTTATTTGCATCAACAGTATAGAAATAATGATAAGGATTGAAAGATTGATATTACCTCCTGGTGAAATCGGTGCTGTATTGCCATTTGATTTTTGAGGTTGGTACCCTTAATAATAAAAACAGTACTGTCAGAGGTCAACCTACTGTACATTACAATGTACCATATTGTGAAATACTCAACTGAAATAAATAAATAAAAACATGTTATCAAACAAAACTGAGATTTACAGACCCTCTATAGTTGGTTTAAAATGCATAAAGACAAATGCTATACAAATATTCTGTTCAATACAGCATCATTGCTACATAGTACAAAACTATAGTATAGTATATAAAATTTGGAAAATGCTTTACTAAACTGAAAAAAATATTCATTTACTAAATTTCTTTAAGGTAAGTGGTAGCAAACAATTTATATGGGCTGAAGTTAAACAAACTAATTAAATTTAGTAATGTTCAACTTCATTTGTTTGTTTAAATTCAGCCCATATAAATTGTTTGCAACCACTTACCTTAAAAACAAACAAACAGTAAATCCAATGAACCAGTTTTTTTTATTTATGAAAAAAATCAAATAAATGACTATAGCATATACTTAGTGGCCATGATTGGTTTTACTAAGGAAATATATACCTTTTGGAACACACCATGTGTGAACTGGACGTTCGTGCTGACTTCAGAATTTAATTTCCAGCAGAAACTGAATATTAGAATATAACTATTTTACGTTTTGTCAGTTTAGTGCCTAGTTCAGTCGTTTTAAATTGTATGATTTTTAAAAGGAGGTGTGGCACCCAACCCAATCCCACCCCTTTATCCAAAGCGACTTACAAATGAGAATAAAAGAATAACTTAAAATCACCAGTGACAGCAATATGTAGATGCCATGACAAGTCTAGGTAAAATTTGCAGTTTTTTTTTAATTATTATTCAATATCAAGTGTCTGGTGCATATAGAGAGGAAGAGTTTCCTACGGATGGATTGCACATTGTGGAGTGTTTCTAAGAATGTGTCTGGTGCATATGGAGAGGAAAGAGTGTGTCTCCTATAGACATGGAGATGTGTGCAGCTTGGCATTTCCATTGTTTATTATGCAGTATCCCAGTATTTTGTGTGCAGCTTTTATGTGCTTCTTATTTACTAAGTGACATAATTCCCTTGACTCTACTGTATGTCTTTAAGCCTGTGACCAGAAAGTCAGTCGAAGTCCACCATAATTAAAGATGTCACATCTCATTTGTTAGACTGCACTATTAGTAGCCAAGGATTGATTATCAAAACTCAACTTCCATGCACTTCTGATTGACATACAAGTGTGAGTGATTTTGAAAACTATTTTTATCCACTCCTGAATGGAGTGTCAAAAAACGTAAGCTTTGTTACATTATAAATCGATAAATGTACAGATATTGGAAATTATTTAGCATTTGAAATTGTGGGATTTACTAATTTCTTTCAATGTTTTCCATATGTTATCCATGTTTGTGTTGTGTTCCATTTGTTTCCATGTTATCCTTATTAACCAGTTTGGGTGAATGAGCTGTAAATTTTCAGCTTTGAGCTTTGAAATTATTCATTTTAGACGTCAGAAGAGTAACATATCATGAATATCTGGACATGAGCTATTTTCGGTCCGCTGCTTTATTTTCCTCTGCTGTGACAACATGAAAAACACAACCTGTAGTGCACATTTGAGATATTCTCTCCTAAATTTAATTTACAACATATCTAAGTTTTCTTCTCAAATTCTCTCATCTCTTTTCATGTTTGATTTTACAAGGAAGCTTTAAAATGTACCCTTATTGCTTCTAATCCATTTCAACAGCATTGTAAGTGCAGTAAATACAATATTTGTTAACTTTCAAAAGTAATACCTCTCAACCAAGTATTATTTAATCAATTAAAATCTGAAAATGCTTATTAATATTGAAATCAAATCTCTCTACCCCAGGCACAGGTATATTTTTGGCAACCAACTATTGTATGGGTTAAAATTATAAATTTTTCTTTTATGCCAAAAATCATTAGAATATCAAGTAAAGATCATGCTCAATGAAGATATATTTGTAAATTTCTTACTGTAAATATATCAAAACTCAATTTTGGATTAGTAATGTGCACTGCTAATAACTAAATTTGGATTGCTGTATGGCGATTATCAAAATTTGTAGGGTTTTTTGAACTCTCAGATTCTAGTTTTTCAAATAGTTGTATATCAGTCAAATATTGTCCATACATCAAACCGGGGAAACTGTATTTATTCAACTTTCATGTGATTTATGACACTTGTGACAACTTACACCGCATAAAGAAAAATAAAAATCCACATTCCCAAATACTGCATCCACACCCTTCATATGTACAGGTTTGGAAAACATTTAATTAATGAAATTCCTTTCTCTGGTCACTTTGGGATGATTTTTGTCCCTGGTAACATCTTAGAAAGAGTTCTATACCAAGACCAAGATACCAGAAACCGTAACCTCAAAAGCTTAAGGGAGAAATTCCTGTAATCCTGTTCTTTGAAGGCTTAACTGTAGTAAACTCTCAAACAATATTACATTACATTCAATCCCCACCCAGATTTTAAGGGCTAATGAGCATTTTTTTT
>CAIGQV010017103.1:1874015-1910016 GCA_903798115.1 Danio jaintianensis | reverse complement strand
TCCAACCCATCCTCTGCACTTCAATCACCGTCTGGTTCGGCTCAGCTACCAAAACCGACCTTCGTAGGCTACAGCGAATAGTCCGGACTGCTGAACGAATCACTGGCACTACCTTCCTACACTTCAAGAACTGTACTCTTCCAGATTGAGTAAAAGGACTTGCAAAATCACTCTGGACCCTTCACACACAGCACAATTTCTGTTTGATCTGTTCCCGTCTGGTCGGCGCTACAGAGCACAAAAACAGCCAGACAGAGGAAAAGTTTCTTTCCTCAGGCCATCTACCTCATGAACAGCTAATTATTCCCCTACTGTGCAATAAACATGTGCAATACTTTTTCATACGCATTTGTACACAGCACCTTATAACAGTATACAATGCAATACTTTCTCCATACGCATTTGTACACAGCACCTTATAACAGTATACAATGCAATACTTCTCCATACGCATTTGTACACAGCACCTTATAACTTGTATATTTATAACAAATCTGCACAAACAATTCATCATCCAGAGCTCTTTTGTCTGACTGCATCTGTTTAATGTTTGTCGTATTTTTCTCATATTTATTTTCTGTTGTCACTTTATGTACACTGGAAGCTTCTGTAGCCAAAACAAATTCCTTGTATGTGTAAGCACACTTGGCAATAAAACTGATTCTGATATCAAAAGTAAAAACAGAATTTGCTGTGGTAGAAGAAGCTGCGTGAATCTTATTTAATAAGTTACTTGTGCCTCAGAAGACAATGCCGACACGCAATGAACATGTGGTGGCTTTTGAATACATGAGACACGGAGCACAGACGCTCTTGACAATTCTGGAGGTAATTAAAAGGTGCAACATGTAAGTTTGACACCCAGTGGTTGAACTAGGTATTACATTCCTGGATCAAAACAAACAAGAGCAGGTTGCCAGATTGAGGAGTGAGTCTGACGATTGAGCCTATAGGCTGATTTAAGTCGTGTTCTAAATTAAAGCAATGGCACGCGATAGAGGGAATATTTTCCATATTAAAAAGGAGTTTTTGTACACGCGGTCACAACCTAACCTGCTCACCTGATGTTTACGCTGGTAATATTAATATTATTTGCTAATTAATAACCTCATGTGGACTCTGCGTCTCATTTCGGAGTCTGCTAATGTCCACCGGAGGTCGCATTTCAGTCACGAACGCATGCTTTGAGAGCCTTTCTAAATGAATGAATGAAATATGCAGTTTTTCACCAAGGCAACCCGGGGTCCTGAAATATAATTGGCTAAACTGGCATTGGGCGGGTTAAAAGAACCAAAACAAAGACAGCGTTCCGGCACAGAAAACATTTTCGAAGCAGAATATCTGACTTCAGCATTGTTTGTTTTTTTTTAGATAAAACACAAATGTTCACTTAGCATGTTTCTTAAATATCTTCAAACATTATGGTAATTTTATGCTTTAGAAGAGAAAAAATATTGATACTAAAAAAATACTAATACTGAAATGGTTAAGGTCTATTCAGACTCATTTTTATATCACAAGACCTCTAACAAGATCACATGACTCTCAAACTGGAATTTGTTCTGTAAAAGTGTTTCCGTTGTAGTTTATGCACTTTTTTTGCTTATCGAATAAAAAGGTTTATCCTACTCAGTTAAGCGCATGCGTTTATGTGCATTTTCAAAATTTATGCGCATCTTGGCATTTCCATCAACAAATTTTTAATGCGCATATCAAATGCGCATTAAAATGGGTGGATGAAAACATAGCTAAGAGGCCGATCATACCGAACTTGCTTTTTGCGTTGAGGCGCCTTTTTTGAATGGATTACTAACGGCCGTTTTTGCCCTTGTGCGCTCTCAGTTGAAAAAAAAACAAAAAATAAACTATGAGCGTTACGTCAGTCGCATCTTTTTCATTCTCCAATCAAACGAAAGCAGAGGCGGGGTTTCCGTTGAGGTGCCTGCAGTGTTTGTGTTGTCAAGACGACTACGGAGACTTTTGAAGATGGAGGAGAGACTTGTGGTTGCTGTTTTGAGTTATCCGGTGCTGTATGAATCACAAATCTTGAATCACAATATTACAATTATATTAATATCAACAGCAACACTCGCGCACATTACACATTTTTAGAATGGAAAAGCGAGTTCGGTGTGATCGGCCCCTAATGTTGCAAATATGTCAAACATGGGCTGCAAAGGAAAAACAAACACATGGGTGATCATTTTTATTTTGAACTACCCCTTAATGTTGTTTAAATTTACTGCACATCTAAAACCAGCAACATTTAGAAACATTTTTAAACAAATAATACGGCAAAATGCTTATCAAACTCAATCAGTTTGTGACCATCTGAATGAACTGATTTGTCTTTACCAAAAGGTATCTTTCCAATTTATTTCCCCATAACTTAAAGCAAACTGGTTTGGAAAATTGAGAGAAACTGAGTGCAATATGTAGACTTACTCCATGTTGTTTTTCAGTTGGTGCACAGTCCGCTTGTCCAGATATCGACAGAAGAGTGTTAGCAGGTTGGAAGGCAGAAGCAGCGGCTCAACAAGTGAGGTCTGGGACAGCTGCCGGGCCACATGGAAAACCGTGTCCGTCCTTCATGGTTAGCATAAAAAGTTTAAGTTGAAAAAAAAAAATTAAAAAAAATAAATAATATAAAAAGCAGGGTGCTCAATTACTCATGCCTTAATGTCTGTTTCTCACACTTGCAGTATAAATATATAGAGAATTAGAAAAGAGTGCACAAGTTATATGGAATTTTAGTTTTCTGAAGCTTTTTCACTGTCTGGAAAAAATAAAAATAAATCTGCCACTTGAACATTTTGATGGAAGACAGATGGAAAAGCAGCAAACAAAATACACATTGCAAGCAAATAGTACCAAGTCTCAAAATCTCCAATGCTGGGCTCCATGGGGAGATCAGAAGATAAAAGCCTTTCTCCCTGTGAGAGCAGAGCATACAGCAGCGACAGACCAAACTGCAAACACACAGGGTTTTGTCAAACAATATACCTGAAAGCATCATTAGAGCCATTGAAGAAAGATGTGAAAATTGGAGCTTTACACCAAAGCTATAACTACACTGAAAATGGACAAAATTGAAATTCAATTGATTAAGTTCTACAAAACTCAAACTTAAGAGCAGACCTTGTTTTGACAGGCCAGTGTTAACCGGGTGTCTTTTGAGTCTGGCAGTATGGCGGTGAACTCTTTGAGAATTCTGATTAGCTGACTGAAAGCAACACCATTAATCACAGCCCGGAGAGATGGATACAGGATAGGAAGAGCCTGTGAAGAGGTTGGAGCTTGATGCTGATTGCTTATTGAAGAGCTACACTCATGTAAAAATTATATAAAAGACTTTCCAGACCTCATCTGTATCTCTGCTCATCAGAACTGGGAGGTGTTTGGTTACTGTGCTCAGAATATGCAGGGCTGAATCATGTGACAGGAAGGGGAGGAGTCTGGCCACCAATCTCTTTCCTTTTGATACAAGTAGACAGGAAAGAAATTCCTCTCCAGAGTCCCTGTAGGGGAAACATGAATGATAATGTGCATTAAAAATGAGATCATAAATTTACGGTATGCAACCATTTCCAGCAGAAGGATAAATGTGTGCCTTACAACAAATTTGTGAGCCGCAGCTCATTGTAAAGCTGCTCCACCTTCCTTTTTATGTTCTGCATCAACTGACTCTCCTCTTCTTTGTCAGACACGGTCGTCTTCACCTTCTCTGCCTCTTCCACTTCCAACAAAATCAGGTACAACTGAGAGAAAGCAAAGGAGTTAAACACTGTATGCTCCTGTTCATACACACACAGTGTGTAATATATGCACAAAGTCATACACATTTGAAAGTGCAACGAGTAGGCAAGCTTCGGGACATATTACTTCATAACTGCATCTTTAACGAGACTTTTTTTGCATGGTCATGCACATTCTATCACAATTTAAAAGTGTCAAATTGCATTGGATACCATGTTAAATTGCTCTGACATATAAATGGAAGGCATCAGTCTTATGCACTGCATGATTCTCAAAATCAGAGGGATTGTTTCTGTTTTTTCACCGGTACTTTTATGGTCACTTGCATTAAGCACAGATACAGTACACATAATTGTGGCCCTAGAACTATGCCATTAAGGCATTTTCTCTGATTTGCAGGCAAGTCTTAGAGGTTACACTATGGAGAAAAGAGAGAAAAAAAAGGGGGGGGGGGGGGGCCCTCTAGCGTCAAGCAGGTGTGTAATGGATTAGTTGATACGTGATCAGTGCAGATCATGACAGATGGGATTAACTCATTTTGCAATCAACTTGTTAAATTAATCCTAAATTAACGATTGCAGAGAAAGACAATATGCCAATATTGCTTTAATTACGCCGAGAAGTCACGTTCATATGAATAGGGGATTGTTAATCAGTCAACAGAAGAACTTGAAAAGCCTTCTGTGTCATTCAAATGGGAACATTTTGGCTTTCCTGTAAAACAATGATGACAGTAGTTTTGGAGGCACCTAAATGCATTTTTTTTAATTAATGCATGGTGTATAGCTGCACAATTAGTCCTTAAAAGACTGGGATCTCAACTCAAACATCCACACACTCTTAATTATCATGATTTGCATACATGGTTATTAATTCTTTGATTATCTTAGCAGTGCATTCAAATCTGTATTTTTACTGAGAAAGAAATTCAGTCTTTAGTCTTTTCAACCAGTATTATAATTTCTGATTTACAAACAATCAAATAATCAACGCTCAAGCAGTGCATTCAGTCTCAACTTCCATATGAATTAAAGTTGCTTGCTCCACTCGCAATAGTGGTGTCACATTTCTAAAGGGAATATTTCTATCCCCATCCCTTCACACTCCATTTTAAGGACAAAGGGGTGTAAAATAGAATTAGAATTTGGACTTATTGAATGAGAAACTAAAGGTTTTTGTTCATAAAATTAAAATGTTACATTTATACATTTTCAACAACAGTAGCAAATGTTTTCACATTGCACTTTAACATTGAATTCATTTTATTTTAAAATTAATTATTTAGCTGGTTATTTCTTGATTGTCTTGGTTAAAAATGAGGTTCTATAAGCTATTTTGTTAAAACCAAAAGTTCCTTGCTGTGCTGTTTTTGCAATAACTGGAAAGCAAATGACATTTGTCTCCTCCCCTTTTTGCTGATCCAAAAAAATGGTCCAATTTGTGACTCAAAAACTGTAATATGATCCAAACCATGAGATTTGTGATCCATTGCACCTCTTGTGGCAAATAAATAAGGTTACCTTCACAGCTCCGTATTACTAGATTGCCTCTGTTACAAATGCCTAATACTGTGATATTAAAATCAAACAGTGCAAGATCGCAACTGACCAATGTTTGGTATGACAAGCCTATTTAGAAGACTTCAGGATTTAGAAAAACAGGACTTAAACAAGAAAAATTTGGTTATTGTACCTTCTCAATAGTGCTCAACACGTCCAACCTTTGCTGTCTAGTGTCTTTGTGCTCCTGTTCAAATATAAAGAGCACATTTTTGAAAATCCCCCTCAAACAAACATATACATACACATATACACACACACACACATATACATATACATATATATATTTGAAGCAAGCAAAACTCACCTCATCATGTGTGTTTGCATGAACGGCATCAATCGCTCGTCTGGGAGAGAAACAAGTTGACACTGCAACCTGCCCGAGTGAACCTTCAATGTGGACAACTGTGACGCAAGAATTACTAACTATTTATACTGTAAATCTATAAAAACGTGTATTATATTGGTTTATTTTGTCAGACCTGGGATGTACGAGACATTTTTGCTAACATAAGGGGTTGTGAGTTTAGGTGGTTCCTTCTTCATCCGGTCACCCACATACTCTTCTTCAGCCAGTTTGGCTTCCATTCTCTGATAGTACTCCTGCAGAGGGGGAACAACAATGCTTGACAGTTCATTCTTGTCTGCCCTTTCATACATTATAAAATAAATATGCACAACAATTGTGAGAAAATGGAACTAATAACTTCCTTGAACATTCTCAGGAGGGCCAAACAGTTCCAGAGTGATACAGACCTGGTAATAGTAGTCATCCAGATGTGGGTTCTCACTCTGTAGCTGGATCATTTGCAGCCTGATTATCCACTCTTTCTCCTTGTCGGACATGATTTGGGAATAAGGGTCCCAGCTCAATGGCTTTCTGTGAATTGCATAATTGTAATAAAAAAAAAAAAAAAAGGGGAAAAAATGTTTCTTAAGTAAAAGCATTTCTCACTTCACTCACCTATGTGGTCTTGGCTGCCGCTGACTCAAAAGCCGCTTATGCTGAGGATGGAACTGGACAACAGGACCTGGCGCACTAAATTGACAAAGAAAAATCTGTTATAGAAACAGACCAAATAGTAGCAAGATCAAGTTACTTAATGCAAGGTGAAGTCTTCACATGAAAATACAGTAATTAACCTGTCAAATCAAACTACTCAATTTAGGTTTTAATCAGTAAAAACTAAGAGCCCCTATTATTCATTATAAAAAGGTAATAGTTTGGTTTTGGGGACCCAAAAAGCAAGCTGATATGCACAAAAACTCTTTCATTGTCTAATACGCATTTATTTTTACATAATTATCCAGTCCAACGACTTCCATATGATTTGCTCAATTCATTTGAATTCATTCGTTATCCAAAGCTTATCAGCTGGTCAAAGCTGTACCACAGGGATCTGTTCTCGGTTCCCTTCTATTCTCTATTTACACAAAATCACTGGGATACATAATCCAAACAAATGGTTTCTCTTATCACAGAGTACGTTTACACGGACACCAATAATCCAATTTGAATAAGATTAAGACAATACTCTGATTAAGAGTTTACCATGTAAACAGTGACTTTTAATCTGACTAAAGTCATAATCGAATTAAACAAATAGGATTAAGACATGGAGTAATTTTTTGAAATGCAGTACAGACATGTAAACACCTCAACCAAACTATTACACACACACACAACTGTTTGACACTATTCTCTGCACCTACCGAGTCAGTAAAGGACCACAGACACCCGCAACGCAAAATGCCATGTTTTTTTTTTTTCCCCATTCAACGTGCAGTATCAAATTCCATTTAAACAACACTCTTCCCCCAGGTCCTTACTTCATACGTGCATCCAATACTCATGTAAACACCTTAATCATATTATTGTCTTATTCAGATTAAAGGTATTGGTCTCAAACTCAATTCCTGGAGGGCCTTGAGTTTGAGACCTATGGATTAAAGCAAATAATTTGATTACTGATGTCCATATAAACGTAGTCCCTGTTATGCCGATGACACACAGCTATAACTTTCAGCCAGATGTCTCAACAGTAGCTGCAAGGATCTTGCACTGCCTGGAGGATATCTCAGCTTGGATGAAAGACCAGCTCAATCTGACAAAAACTGAACTTCATCCTCCCTGCAATCCCATACATTTAAAAACTTCTCCAACCAACTGGTATCATCTACTATTACCCCATGCAACTCAGCAAGGAATTTTTGGGTGATCCTAGATGATCAGCTGTCCTTCGAAAGAACGCATTTCTAATGTTCAATCATGCAGGTTTGGACTTTTCAACATCAGAAAAAAAAAAAAAAAAAAAAAAAAAAAAAAGACCCTTTCTAACATATGCTGCACAACTTCTAGTCCAAGCTCTGGTAATTTCTGGGCTAGACTACTGTAATGCTCTTCTGGTGATCCAAAAATGCTGCAACTCATCTGGCCTTCAATCAGCCCAAGAGGGCCCATGCCACACCACCATTTCTCTGCATTGGTTTCATTCAATCATTGATGCTTGCTTACAGAACAGCCACTGGCACCCTCTTATGTCCACCTGCTCCTGAAAGTCTACTTCCCCTCCAGCAGCATCCTGTTAGTGAGTGCCACCTTGTGGTACCATCACAGAGAGTCTCCAAGTCACACTCCAAAACCTTTTCATTCAATGTTCCTCGCTGGTGGAAATATCTTCCCATTCCCACAGCAATTTCTGAATCACTGGTATAGTTCAAACGACAACAAAAAACCCATCTTTTATGAAAAAATAAAATAAAATAAAAAAAATAGAAACCTATAGAAGGTAATTTTCATAAACCCATAATAGGGGCTCTTTAATTTTAAAGATTAAACGTGCAAATTTACAAGAAATTACCATGAGAATTTTGGCAAAAGTTGAACAAAATAAGATTTTAAATTAAGGAATTAAAAAACAAAAAGGGAATAAAATATTCCTTGATTAGATGACCAACCGGAAGCCCTGCATGATGCTAGCAGATGGACTATAGAATGGAGCAGGCCTGGGAGAGTCCGTACCAAACCGCAGGTGCATGAGTTTGGGTGTGCGGGGCATTGAGGTAGAGAGAGGAGGACGGGAAGGTGACATGAAACCTCCAGGCTGAAAAGAAAAAAAAATTAATTAAAAAAAATTGGAACTCAAATTACTTTTTTAGGAACAGAAAACATATTAAAAAGATAAGGGTAGAAGAGATACAGCTGCGGATACTTGGGCATGCACACATCAATATAGCATAATTTGTGACACTGTACAACAATTACAATTTGCACATTACTGTTAGAGTAGGTTTAGAAACAAAATGGATAAATTAATTCTTGTTAATTTCCAGCCAGAGCTGTATCCCTTCTAGCATCAATCCATGAAAAAGGAAGTCAACCTGGTTATATTGCTGCTGGGGTGTAAAGAGTCTTTGGGGACGAAAGACAGGGCATGGAGCCATAGGACTTTGAGCCTAAGAAAAGTAGAAAAGTTGATCACTTTATGCACATTATTAATTCTACAACATTAAATAGATCATGCCCCTCCTCACAACTGCACAACTGGACTTTCATCAATCCTCTTTAAAATGATCCAAAATGCTGCAGCTCATCTGGTGCTCAAGCCCAAGTCACCACTCGACATCTCCCTGCACTGGCTACTGGTTGAAGCTCACAATAAGACACTGGTTTTATACAGAAAGGCCACAGGCTATGCATTCTTCTACCTCTATTTATTTCTACACCACCTCCAAATGGTTAGAGCATGCTGCTCAAAATTACTTTTCAGAATCTTTTTATTTATCGTTCCTCGCAGGTGCAATGCTCTCACCAATCAATGGACTGCTGAATCCGTGGTAATGTTCCAAAAGCACCTACAAACATCTTTTCTGTGAGCACTTAAAAATAAATAAATGGTAGTCGATCACTTTTGATATATATATATATATATATATATATATATTTTTTTTTTTTTTTTGGGGTGAACTATCGCTTTAACATCCCTTTCCAATCTACATAACATTAACAGTGTTAATAACACTAATTTTAGAAACCACCCTACCTGATAATGACACCTCTGGTTGAAAGACCCAACAAAAGGCTGTCCTCGTCTGCCCCGACTGGTAGAAAAAGGGCGCATGGGAGAGAGAAAGTTTGGAGAGACAGGCGGGACCCTGCCATGAGCTGATCGGTCAATAACTCCCACAATGGCCTGATCCTAATTGGTAAAGTTCACAATGATCAATAGACAGGTATGTTGTATAGGAGTGAAAGACATGTAATTTGCTTAAGCACCTGAAGTATAGTCTGTGCAGGTGACCTGCTGGATTTTAAAGGTGCTACCATCCACTGTGAGAAAGATAAATATTAATAATAAGATCAAGTAATAATAAAAACAAAATCAAAACAGCAATTTTTAAATAACATACTGAATTTGAATTAAGGTCCTCCCAGTAGGTGCTGAGGCTACAATCCACAATGGCACTATCAATACTCTAGAAATACAAATCCAACGCAACAAAAGCACATGGTGGGTGGGTGTTCATTAGTGGTACAAGTTCAAGCCAAAATCAAAAATATGTATAAAAATAAGCATCCAAATGTTAAACCTTCAGGCTTGGTCGACCCTTCACGGTCTTCACCACAGCTGGGTCATCAAACAGCTGTCCTCTACCGCCTCTCCCTCTCTGAGACCGGCCAGTTGGAGTGTGGGGCCAAATATGAGGTACTGGCCTGGGAGGACAATGGGAACTGTGTGTGAAAGGGGATTTGGGAGGAGGTGGTGGTGGAGGAGGTGAAGACTGTGTTGGGGAGCTATCACTAGAAAGGAGCAGGAGATCTGTAGGGTCGATGTCTGGGTTATCACCATTCACACCTTCATCTTGATTCATTTTTGCATAGTGATGTGATAGAGAAAGGAGATAAAAGCAGAGATGAGCGTTTACAATTCAACATTTTCATGTCTATCCCTCACTTTTCAAAAAACATTTGGCCCAAATAAAAATGCACGTTTATATTTTTAACCCCTAATTACAGTACTAGTAAGTTTCACAGATATTAGTGAGCAAAAATCATTTTGGCAACTCTGTTATACCCGCATGTGAAACTTCTCAAATCTTTAGCAGTTATAGTTTCAAAATTAATCAATTGTTACTGAGGTTTTAAAAGAATCCTACCTAAGCCAAATGTTTCCTCATTATAGAGGTCAATTTCATCATCCTCCTCAGCCATTTCCTGCAACAATCCACATTCATCATCCTCTCCTTTATCGCTCCACTGATCTCCATTCTCAGGCCAAACGGCATCAGGAATGGGCTCCCTGTTTTTCTCCTGAGAACAAAGAAAAAAACAAAATACAGAATAAAGCACTGCTAATAATAATCGAAATGTGTATAAGCAGTGCAGCAAAGATTTCTTTTCTAGGTCTAATGCTGTAGTCTAAACTTGCTTAATATACAAATGTTAAATACTTCTATCATTTCGTAATGCTTTTTGTTTAACTACTGTGCATGTAAACTAAGTTTTATTTTTATTTAATTAGCTTTTTTGTATTTCATGTACTTTTAAATCTGTAATTTTAAAACAGCACAAACATTTTAGTTGAACTACAAAACGGTGACTAAAATAGTAAACTATAGTAACTAGACACATAAGCAAATACCATCCAAATAAACATCATTTTTAAACTAAACACTTTGCATAGACACATACATTATAAAAAAATAAGAGCATAAATTCAGTTGAATTTTTTTTACAATTTAAAAAAGGGCACTTCTTAATCAAGTAAAGTGATCATTTAGACTTTCATGCTAAAATAATATAAAAAATAAAAACTGTATTTGTGTTTCTCAGTGTGCTGTTAGTTAATTTTTAACCCACGTTAAGTAGTGAAACTGTATGGTAAAGTGTATTGCAAAAGAAAACTGAAAATATTAGGTATAATTGGCGAATTGCATGTCATTGGGTTTCATGCCTTGGGCTTTTCCAAGGAAAGAGTTATGGCTTCATCTACTTACGGGATCTTCCGAATCACCCATTTCAATATTGTCAATATTTCAGGTTTTTTTTTTTGTGAAATTTCGTCAACCATCCACACTCGTTGAACGTCTAGAGCTACACACGCTGTAGCACGTGCTTATCAGTGTTTGTAAATGAACACACCTGCGCGCCAGGAGGTGGGCGTATGAAGCCTCTGCAGAACGAAGGATGAATTACCCAATCCCAGAAAAACTGAGTTTACTGGCCCACCCACTGAGAATTTAATAAATGAAACACATCTAATTTATTAACCAAAATCATCTCGTCACACTGTAAATTTAGTTTAAAAAATATATAAAGGAAGTTGTCAATTAACAGGCGTTTTTTCCTATTGGTGCATTGGTTGTCAAAATAATAATTCGTCACTTTCTTTTTTTTTTTTTTTTCACAAACAATATCACTCAGCCTATTCTTTCAGTTGAACAGATATAAGGACAATCTTCAAATGGTTACACCTGCTAGTGGATTTTTAAAAAATGGACACATCGGAGCCACTACAGTTGCTGTAGATAAAGATGCGATTTTGAAAATAAAACTGCAATGACACACGACGACGACTGGAAGCTCGGACTTTGACTTTACGTAACTACTAATATTTATAAATAAAGATAAAATAAAACAAATTAAATTAAAAACGAGTTATAAATAAAATAATTAAAAAATACAGGACTATTATTAATATGCAAACAAACATACATACATAGGCTACATTGATATATAAATAAATAAGTAAGGTGCAGCCTGAGGCTAATCATCATTCGCGCACAAAAGTGCAACGAAGCCACACCTCCTTCATTGTCTTATTATTATGACTCAGAAGTACATTCCAAAAAGAACACCTTTCATCCCTTCGAAGCTGTCACCCCGGAGGGTAAATCCTTCGAAGGGATTAGGGCATAGGGATGAGCCCTTACAAATGGCAAGCAGCGATAGACTGTATAAAGGTTTATTAATGTAACCATGGCTCTATCTGCTGGTCAAACCTTAGTATAGCAACCCACGATAAGCTTCTGTATGCATACATTATCACAGGCCCGTAGTAAAATATTTTATGTTAAAAATAATAATAACATTTGAGTTATTAATCAGGCGGCGCAGTGGGTAGCGCTGTTGCCTCACAGCAAGAAGGTCGCTGGTTCCAGCCTTGGCTGGGTCATTGGCATTTCTGTGTGGAGTTTGCATGTTCTCCCCGTGTTCGCGTGGCGTGGGTTTCCACCGGGTAGCCTACTTCGGTTTCCCCAAGTCCAAAGACATGCGCTATAGGTGAATTGGGTAGGCTAAATGTAGGCTAAATTGTCCGTAGTGTGTGTGTGTGAATGGGAGTGTATGTATGGGTGTTTCCCAGTGATGGGTTGCGGCTGGAAGGGCATCCGCGGCGTAAAACATATGCTGGATAAGTTGGCGGTTCATTCCGCTGTGGCGACCCCAGATTAATAAAGGGACTACGCCGAAAAGAAAGTGAATGAATGAATGAAAAATTTATTTGAAGTCATGTCGCTGACAGGCACCTGCATGTAATTGCAAAAGGACACGAACGAACAGGTAGGCTATGTGCTTTAAATCTATTCAATTGTTTATTTTGTTCGTGTAGCGTTAAGCACGTAAGATAAAGACAGTTTTGTAGGTTAAAGTAATTTCAAAACAAATCCAAATGTTAGCCTATTTTATTTTAGCAAACCTGTGGCCTCTCTGGCGGAGCCTACTGATCAAACAGCTTCTTAAGTTTCTTGTGAAGACCTAAAATAGTTAACAACATGAATGTTTGACACATTTTAATCTGTTTTTAATCTTCGTTGTTTTTCTTTCGTATACTTGTATTTTATGTTTCTTTTATTCTTATTTATGTAAAGCACTTTGAGTTACCATTGTGTTGCCTTGCCAAACAGCTGTTCCCCAGACAGCCGCTTATTGATTTTCATAATCACAAACTTTGAAACATAATTCGTCACTGAGAAGATTCTCATCGTTACAGTGCAGCGTTACTGTTTATATAAATGTAAATTACTACAACAGGACCAGTAGCCTATATCTGAATTATGTTACTTTCCATATGTCCATCCTGGAGAAGGTCTTTAATAGGTTCACTCATGAGGCCATCTTTGGTGCATCAAAAAATAATAAAAAAAGAGAAAATAAATAAGTCATGGGGCAAAGAATCACGTGACAAGAGTGCTCAAAATAAAGGCCCCAGAGGGTGGATTTACAATGAGGTGATTAAAGAAAGTAGTCAAAGTAAGTGTTTCAGTGGGTGGCATATTCTCTTGTACTGCAAGGAGTCCAGTGAATGTTTCCATGGTCACCAGCTGCTGTCTGGAGAGGCAAAGAGAAAAGGCATTAGAGCTCTGTCTTATGGAAAGAGGTCTCAACATTTTACCTGGCTCGTGTGGCTTATGTAGCCAGTGGTTGATGAGGCGCAAATAGGGGTGGGTGGGGACTGACCCCTGACAAACCTGCAAAAGCTGCCCAGATCCAATAAAGGCCATCAGTATTGGTGTTTGCGGCTACAGCCTGATGACGCACAACAAAGTGGTGCAATGGAGGTAATAACGCAGCTCCAGGACTGCCCACTTGACGGCCAGGGCCTCCTTCTCCACTGTGGCATCCTGTCAAGTCCTGTATCGGAGGCATCCTTCTGCAGCAGGAAGGGGCTTGAGCCCTAAAGTCCAGGGCTCGGAGTACCGGTTCCGAGGTGAGGGCTGTTTTTATCTTTGCAATGGAGGTAATAACGCAGCTCCAGGACTGCCCACTTGAAAGCCAGGGCCTCCTTCTCCACCGTGGCATCCTGTCAAGTCCTGTATCGGAGGCATCCTTCTGCAGCAGGAAGGGCCTGGAGCCCTAAAGTCCTGGGCTCTGAGTACCGGTTCCGAGGTGAGGGCCGTTTTTATCTTCAGGAGCACCTCCTGTGCTGCTGGTGTCCACTTGACCTTCTCCGGCTTCTCTTTCCTGGTCAGATCTGTCAGAGGGGCGGCTAATGAGGAGAAGTTAATGAAGCAGCAATAGTACCCCGCCAACCCTAAGATAGCACCTGGGTCTTGAATTCAGGCATTGGAGCAAAGCAGACCCTTCACAACCAATCAAACAGCTCATCCATTCGAGCCATGGGGTAGCCGTCAAAGTCAGATACCTCATTGAAGAGGCAGAAGTGGAGGGTGTCATCAAGTTTTGGGACCATCACAATTGGGCTGGACTAAGGGCTGTGTGATGGTTTTATCACCCCTAACTTCAGCCTCTAGGCCTGGCTCTAGAACTGCGCACTTGTCTGCCAGTCCTTTAATGGAGGCATCCATTAGAGGCATTTGAGCTCTGTCTCATGGAGAGGTGTCTCAGAATTTTAACTGGCTCATGTGGCTTATGTAGCCTGTGATTGATGAGCTAGAGCTGGTGACGATCAGCCTGGGATGAATGGGTACAGGTGTTTCTTGTCTGTTTCCAGGGTGACACTATATATATTGTGACAACCATCCCGGGGAATCATCAGCATATGCATATACACATTTAATCACACAAAAACTGGCTAAAGATTTTACCCCCAAAATAACATAAATATGTGTTATAAATACATGTTATTAATAAAATATGTTCAATGAAGATTGAACTGATATTACAAAAAAACTAAAAACTATAAAACTATGAAATTTTTTACATAAGCCTATCACTTAGGCCAGGGATCCTCAACCATTTTTATTTTAGGGCCCAATTCTGGTCAATTTTGCAAAGGAGGATTCCTTTCCTCCTATATTGTATTTCCGCACCAAAAATAAAATAGTTTTTTTTAATTGACCAAAATTGCTTTCAACTATTGTTCTATTATTCTTCTAGGGTATGTGAAAATAAACAACTCAAACTTTAAATAAAGCTATAATTTATAACTGTGATGTGATGAAGAAGAACCCAAAAGCAAAAGAGATGCAGTCTTTGATATTTTATTAAAAAAAAAATGGAAAAAGTCCCCCCTGGGCAACGCAGAATTTGGATGAGCTTAAAAACCCCTCGGGTGACAACATGGATGGAAAGGTAACAAGGCCGAGCATGGAAAAGGCAAGCACCTCTGGAATCTTGGGATCCCTAAAAGGCAGCAGGACACAGCAGATGAGATTAGCCAGGAGCAGCAGCCCTGCACAGAGAGTGTAATGACAAACAGGACAAGATGAGATGAGGCTAGCAGAATCAAAGCAGAAGGGGAACAGGTAAGAGACTAATCTGAGCTGAAGCAGCTTGTTATCACAGATGTGCAACACTGTTCAGGCTAACAGGAAAGAAAGAATAGGCAGAAAAATGCACAGATCCAAACGAACTCTTGACAATAACATAAAAGAAAACCCTCTGCTCAATTCTAACCTTTTGAAATAATATATACAAGCTCCTGAATTCTTTACTTAAGACAACTTTTTATTATTTATTATCATGTTTATTAAATGGTTTTTTTTTGTATTTATTATTTACAACAGGGAGAGGTTAAAAGACCCCTAAACATGTCACTTTGAACTGGACAGACATATAGAATATTGCAGAGAAATGTAAAATACAGGAAATATATTCTAAATATTTTGAAACACTTGGATCTAAGGTGGGCCATCTCACCTATCAGCTGTGCCAGAGATTATTATTATGCACAGAAAAAAACACTGAACCTCGCAAGAACCTCATGTACAGTGCATCCAGAAAGTATTCATAACACTTCACTTTTTCCACATTTTTTTATGTTACAGCCTTATTCCAAATTGGATTAAATTCATTTATTTCCTCAAAATTCTACACACAACACCCCATAATGACAACCTGAAAAATCACATGTACATAAGTATTCATAGCCTTTGCCGTGAAGCTCTAAATTGAGCTCAGGTACATTCTGTTTCCACTGATCATTCTTGAGATGTTTCAGCAGCTTAATTGGAGTTCACCTGTGGTAAATTCAGTTGAGTGGACATGATTTGAAAAGGCATATGCCTGTCTATATAAGGTCCCACAAACAAAGCATGTAAAAGCATTGTCTGTAGACCTCTGAGACAGGATTGTCTCAAGGCAGAAGGCTGGGGAAGGCTACAAAAAAATTTCTGCTGCTCTAAAAGTTCCAATGAGCACAGTGGCCTCCATCATCATTAAGTGGAAGATGTTTGGAACCACAAGGACTCTTCATAGAGCTGGCCGGCCATCTAAGCTGAGTGATCGGGGGAAAAGGGCCTTAGTCAGGGAGGTGATCAAGAACCCGATGGTCACTCTGTCTGAGCTCCAGCGTTCTTCTGTGGAGAGAGGAGAACCTTACAGAAGGACAACCATCTGTGCAGCAATCCACCAATCAGGCCTGTATGGTAGAGTGGCCAGACGGAAGCCACTCCTTAGTAAAGGGCACATAGCAGCCCACCTGGAATTTGCCAAAAGGCATCTGAAACAAAATTCTCTGGTCTGATGAGACTAAAATTGAATGAGTGAATGCCAGGTGTTACATTTGGAGAAAACCAGGCACCGCTCATCACCAGGCTAATACCATCCCTACAGTGAAGCATGGTGGTGGCAGCATCATGCTGTGGGGATGTTTTTCAGCAGCAGGAACTGGAAGACTAGTCAGGATAGAGGGAAAGATGAATGCAGCTATGTACAGCTGAATGAAAACCTGCTTCATAGTGCTCTTGACCTCAGACTGGGGCGACGGTTCATCTTCCAGCAGGACAATGACCCAAAGCACACCGCCAAAATATCAATGGAGTGGCTTCACAACAACTCGGTGAATGTCCTTGAGTGGCCCAGCCAGAGCCCAGACCTAAATCCTATTGAACATCTCTGGAGAGATCTGAAAATGGCTGTCGCTTCCCATCCAACCTGATAGAGCTTGAGAGGTACTGCAAAGAGGAATGGGCAAAAATTCACAAAGACAGGTGTGCCAAGATTGTGGCATCATATTCAAAAAGACTTAAGGCTGTAATTGCTGCCAAAGGTGCATCAACAAAGTACTGAGCAAAGGCTGTGAATACTTATGTACATGTGATTTTTTTTCCAGGTTTTTTATTTTTAATAAATTTGCAACAATTTCATAAAACCTTTTTTCACATTGTCATTATGGCGTATTGTGTGTAGAATTTTGAGGAAATAAATGAATTTAATCAATTTTGGAATAAGGCTGTAACACAAGAAAATGTGGAAAAAGTGAAGTGCTATGAATACTTTCCGGATGCACTGTATGGGCTAGCGTGTGTTCTAAAACACTTACAGGACATTCATTTGGATGTGAATACAACAGAGTGGGAGTTTTAGGTCACTGTTAAATCTGTATTTAACAGTGTGAGAGATCTGAGTCCAAAGCAATCAATTACAGAACATGAGAGAGGCAGTGCTTTGATTATTAATACATTAATAATGAAATTAAATAATTATGGTATAATTTTTTATTTAATTTAATGGTCTCCTATTTTACCCCTTTTAATTGCTATGTCGGATTCCGATGGGTCTCAAAATTGCTGGGACTTGGATTCTATTTTAATGTCAAGAAATAAAAAAAAAGAGACTTGTTGTGTTTATATCACTTCATGTATGACTGTATCTACATGTTTTGTCCAAACAGCTTCCAAAAGTTGATTATGCATTATAGGTGCCCTTTAAAGTTATCTCCTGCTCACTTGGAAGATAACTGAGGCACCACACTATTGGACCATGACCCACCAGTTTAGATGAGAACCCCTGGTCTATTCCTCTCTCAGCACTGATGGGCAGAGCGATATGTGGTAAAAATGCATTTATGAAATATGCATTACTTTTTTGCATAATTAAATAAACTAGTCAACATGTTAAATGAGCAGCCTTAAATATATTATTAGTCTTACTTTCTATCGCCCTTGGCTCTAGATTGCCAGTGGGATAGTCAGCTACTGTAGAGAAAAAACAAAATAAAACTGGTTAGTTCAAATGTCCACCAGATGCTACGATTTTGAACTGCACGACTAATCTTGAAAAGATCGTGATCTCGATTCAAACACCCATGCCATCCCATTTATAAATTACAACAACTTGTACCTGTACTATTAAACCTTTGAATAAATCATACTGGAACATTCAAATCTGTGTCTGTGGTTTTGAAACGGAATGTAAAAGCATTTTTGCCATATTTTAATAAATTCATTCATTCATTCATTTTCGGCTTAGTCCCTTTATTCATCAGGGGTCGCCACAGCGGAATGAACCGCCAACTTATTCAGCATATGTTTTACGCAGCGGATGCCCTTCCAGCCGCAACCCAACACTGGGAAACACCCATACACTCTTGCATTAACAACCATTCTCTACGGCCAATTTAGCTTATTCAATTCACCTATACCGCATGTCTTTGGACTATGGAGGAAACTGGAGCACCCGGAGGAAACCCACGTGAACATGAGGAGAACATGCAAACTCCACACAGAAATGACAACTGACCCAGCCGGTGCTCGAACCAGCGACCTTCTTGCTGTGAGGCGATCGTGCTACCCACTGCGCCACCGTGACGCCCTTATTTTAATAAAAATAGTAATAATTAAAAAAAACACTTTTCAAGAGTCCCAAACCCCAATGCAAATGGTACATTTACAACAGTGCAGACGCAAGGTAAATGTTTAGGTAGAATGGTTTAAGAAGGTGATACTGCACAATGAGATCACCTGTCTGTGCTCATGAACAGATGGAACGGAAATGGAAAGTTAAGTATTCCTTGGCCTTTAGTTTTCAGCTGCTGCCGAGTGTGTCAAAATCAAAATGGCTAATTACATATATGATGATAAAAAACTAAAAATGAGAATGTTACGTTTATAGTAATATAATTGTTTTCAATATTTTGGCAGATAGCCAACAAGTGAATTATATTTTCTTGTAAACCGAGATTTAGCAATAAACAAGCTTTTCTGTAAATTCTGCACTTGGAGATTTATGTTCTTGTTGTTTCTTCCCTGTTTAACTAATCCGTCAGTGTTGGCAGTGAAGGAAAGTGGCCTGTGACACTCCTCTGGCTATGTTTCCTTGTCCATTCATTCATTCATTTTCTTTTTCGGCTTAGTCCTTTTATTAATCTGGAGTCGCCACAGCGGAATGAACCGCCAACTTATGCAGAATATGTTTTACGCAGCGGATGCCCTTCCAACTGCAACCCATCACTGGGAAACATCCATACACACTCATTCACTCACATACACTACGGACAATTTAGCTTACTCAATTCACCTTTGGACTTGTGGGGGAAACCGGAGCACCTGGAGGAAACCCACGCGAACACAGGGAGAACATGCAAACTCCACACAGAAACGCCAACTGAGCCAGCCGAGGCTTCTTGCTGTGAGGCGAACGTGCTACCCACTGCGCCACCGTGCAGCCCCTGTTTCCTTTTTAAGGAAGTGTTATAAGTTGATAACATGGCTAACATTAAATAACTTAACATTTATTCAATTAAACATAGTGACATCAAAACTGCACATCATATTAAGAATGAACAATCTCATTATTTAATTTTAAGGTGCTTTTTGATCATTCCCTAAACAGTGTTCACTGCTCCCTACTTTCTGAGAATGGGACATCTGATAAAGTGGACTATCACTCACTTGATTCATTTGGTGTGATTCTGCAGTCAGATCTTAGTTTCAACAGTCATGTCAAAGCAAGCAGTAAATAAATCAGCATATTATCATCTCAAAAACATTGCTAGAATGATATGCTTTGTTTTCAGTGAGGACTTAGAGAAACATGTTCACGCTTTTATCACACACACATATATATATATATATATATATATATATATGATAAATTTAGCATATTCTAATATTTATTGTTCATTAAAAAATAATGAATATTATTCATTTAAAAATAATAATTTTTTAAATTTTTTCTTTTAATAAATAAGATTTATTAGTTTAGATTGTTAAGGAAAATACTCATGATGTTTGTTCAGGTGTATTTTCACCACTGCTTCATTTGCCTGATTCAGATTTGTTAACCAAATTTAGATTTCACTGAACAATGATGCAAAATTGCAAATGCAATTGTATTTGTTTTTAGGACTTTTTAGGTTATTTTGTCAATATTTCACATTTTCAAATTAAACAACGCATTCATTTTGGCAAACATTATTTTTTTCCGTGTTAGTGAGCAATCTTATTTAATGGAGAATAAGCAAATGTTTATTTAATAATTATTGGCTGGGCATTTTTTATTTTAGTGGGGCAGAAGGAAATTCTGGATGGCAATTCCCCGACTTGTGTGGGGAACACATGTTGGCAGGGTGAGTCGACTACAAATGAAATTCTGAGTCCACCATAGGAATCGGTTCTCGTTGTAGAAAGCGCTCTTTTTCACTATTTTCGGTGGGATTCGGTAGTTGGAGTTGACTCCGAAAACCGGGAATCGAGCACCCCTAGTCCGCGCCGCTTTAGCAACTCCCATTTCCGGGTATACCCGCAGTATGAGGAACGCTGACGTCAGTGTCAGCTGTTTTACACAACATTCTCTCATGCCGGTAGGACGTACCTTCACAACAACATAGAATGTGATGAAAAGAACCAAGTTGTCCTCCTGTGCGTCGATAACTCTATATCAACTAGCATTAGATCGGTAGGAAGGGTTAGCATAACGCAGCAAACGGTCTTCACTCCAGTGGTGGATTTTCCACGCCCAGCTGTAATCGCCTTCTCTCGGATGAAATCGTACAGCCAGCCGTTCAGATAAGGTGTGTGGTTTCATTCTCACTGCGCGCAGTTTTCTCTTGTTCTTGTTATCAGTGTTGAAATGTGTTTAAACTGTTTGATTTGCTCATGTGAGTTGATGTGGTTTTACTTTGTTTACATTCTCGGGTCATTCTACAGACAACAGTGGCAAATGTTTTCACTCACATAGATTCGTAAAAAACTTAAATGCAAAGTCGCCTTTGAACACAGAGACCCGTTTCACTTAATTTTGCTGTAATTTTCTTATTTACTGTTTTTTTTACAAGCATTTTCATTTTTTTAAATCACATTTTAAGATAGTATAAATGCACATTAGAGACACGTTGAAAATATTAATTCAAATGTTTTGTATCAATATAGCCTACTTTAGTCATTTTCTATTTTTGTTTGGCAGTTACACTGTCATTTTTAATAAAAATCCCCATAAACAAATTCACCTCAAAAACCACAAAAGAATTTGACAGGAATTGAACAATAAACAATATTCTATTATTTAACTTGAACACAAAATGAAAAAAATATTGATATAGCAGAGCATTTAGAGGGTTAGTTAAACAAACAAACAAAAAAATTACTCACTAATATAGCTGGGTCATTTTGTTTGGGTGCGTCTCAATCAATTTTTATTTCAGACACTGGTAAGGTTTTTCAAATATTAATTCTATTTATATTTTAAACTTTTTTTTAAACTAAAATCTTTAAAAAAGTACACTATAGATAAAAAAAAACTATGATAGCGTATGTATGGGAGTTCAGCTGTTTGTCTTGGTGTATTTTATGAGTTTATTAATCATAATTTTGGAATCTATTCTCTTTTGGTTGGACACAAACAAACATACTACTGGTCAAAAGTTTTAAAAGGCTAATATGTTTTTTTTTTTTTATAGAAGTCTCGTCTGCTCACCAAGCCTGCATTTATTTGATTCAAAGTACAGCAAAAAAAACAATTTGAAATATGTTTATTTACTATTTAAAATAACTTTTCTTTTTGAATATAATCTAAACCTGTAATATTTTCCTGTGATTACTACTACTGCTACTACTACTAATAAAGATATCTTGAACATCAAATCATTCATTCATTTTCTTTTCGGCTTAGTCCCTTTATTAATCTGGAGTCGACACAGCGGAATGAACCGCCAACTTATCCAGCATATGCTTTACGCAGCGGATGCCCTTCCAGCTGCAACCCATCACTGGGAAACATCCATACACACTCATTCACACTCATACTCTACGGCCAATTTAGCTTACCCAATTCACCTGTACCGCATGTCTTTTGGACTTGTGGGGGAAACCGGAGCACCCGGAGGAAACCCACACGAACACGGGGAGAACATGCAAACTCCACACAGAAACGCCAACTGACCCAGCCGAGGTTCGAACCAGCGACCTTCTTGCTGTGAGGCGATCGTGCTACCCACTGCGCCACCGTGCAGCCAACATCAAATCAGCAAATTAGAATGTTTTCCGAAGGATCATGTGACTGGAGTAATGATTATAAATATCCAGCTTTGAAATCATAGGTATGAATTACACTTTAAAATATATTCAAATAGAAAAGAGTTATTTTAAACAGTTAAAATATTTCACAATTTTAGTGTTTTTGCTGTACTTTGGATCAAATAAATAAATGCAGGCCTAGTGAGCAGAAAAGACTTAAACAGATTTAACTGTTCTATATATAGACATACAACTCTCTTTGCAATATTTCTAATAAACTTAAATAATTTGCTTTATGCATTTCTCTCCTAATCAAAAAATTTAATTTATTTAACACATCTCTTTGAAGCAAGGATGATTTTTCCATAACGTTGTTAATTGATAATGTCAACTGAAACAACACAAAACAATTGATGTAATTTCAGTATGCCGGCAATGTGGCCTTCTCGTGTGTGTGATAAGAACAGTTCAAGCAGAAGATATAACATTTTTGCAGTGCTTTAATGGTCTGAAGGTTAGAAACAGGTAATGATGGACTTCTGGCAATGTGACGCTCCCTCACTATAAAATGACTAATGTGACCAGAACCATGAGGCCAGTAATGATCTCTCATAATCATTAATGATCCATGAGTTATTGCATCACACAGGTTGCTTATAGATGTCTTTTAGTCTAGTCTATGATGCAAATAATGACCATGCTGACTAACTCTTTGATATGGCTTTAATGATAAGAAGGCGATAAGAAATGTTTTTGTCTAAAGTGTTTATCTATTAATTATTTCTGATACTTGTTAGTAGGCTAGTTAGTAGGCTTCTACAGGTTGGTTTTCTGTTGTACAGAACATTCTGATTCATGTGCTCAATATAATTACTGTGTGTTCCCTGTGAACTCTTCTCTCTGTCGTTCTTGGCTTTCTCCGATATCTGATCTCCATAGATAATTCATGGTTTGACCTCTCTGGCAGGGTTTGTGACGCTTGGGTGTGGTTTGTGCATTAGTCTGGGCAAGCCAGAGGGAGTCTGCATGGTGAAAAACGTCCTTGTGATTTTATTTTTTTTTATGCCCTACTGCTTTGGCAACCTATTAGCTTGATCATAAAACTAGTGAGCTGTGTATACCTAGCAGTTTAAGTTATCATACTGTAAGTTGTGTGATGAGAGATACTCATATGAAAGGTATTTAGCATGCTAATAGCTAATGTATGAATCTATTTTTAGCACATAAATTAATAGAATATCTCCTGATTTCAGTGGAAAAAACAATGTGTTTATTTATAGTAAAATGTTGTATTTTAATCATCTTTCTTGATGTGCATCGCAAATATCTGCTCAGCTGATGGGAAAGATATCTCAACATACACTCACTGGCCACTTTATTAGGTACACTGTGCTAGTACAATATTGGACCTTTTGCCTTCAGATACCTGACTTATATAATGTGACAAAGATTCAACAGGATGCTGGAAACATTCCTTTGAGATTTTAGCCCACATTGACTTGATTATATCTTGTATTTGCTGCATTTGTTGGTTGCATATATCTAATGTGATTTTCCAATTCCTCAACATCCCAAAGTTGCTCTATTGGATTGAGATTTGGTGACATTTGAGTATTTGAGTCATGTTCTAGAAACCATTCCGAGCTTTGTGTTGTGCTGCATTATGAAGTAGTCATCACAAGATTGGTACACTGTTCGTAAAAAGATGGACATGGTCAACTACTCTGGTTGGCTGTGGTGTTTAAACAATGCTTAGTAGGTACCAAGGCATCCGCTGCATAAAACATATGCCGGAATAGTTAGCGGTTCATTCCGCTGTGGTGACCCCTAATAAATAGCTGAAGGACAATGAATGAATAAATGAATGAATGAATAATAATAATTAATAATAACAAGTTATAAATATTTAACTTTATCTTTAATGGCAGCAGAACCAAAATTACATTAAAATGAACTGCTCGTCTGTTTGAGCCTGGGTGGAGGAGGTTCCAGAGTCTGTTGATTCAAAGCATCTTTGTCCTTAGAAAGTAGACCTTCTGCGGCCATGTGTCCAGCCATCCCTCAGTATGTCCCAAAGCTTCTGTTTTTCACCTGCTCAGTTGATTAAAACAGCTGTTCCCAATGAATATGGGTAATTAGGATGCTTTAGAACAGCTTGGACTATTTGGAATGGTATAGAACTTTAGATTTTCCCATAGACTGTGATAGATTGTAAAGGGTATGATCAATTTTGGACATGCCACTTTTTGTTCAAATGTAAATAAGAGCTTAGAAATATTTTTTTTTCCCACAATGATGCCTCTTGTACATCGTTTTATTTTTTTTTGAGAAACCCGTGTCTTTTTTCCGATCAAAAAAAAGTTTGCTGGTTGAATAAAAGTAACTTTAAGTCAGAATTTGCCGGGGATATGAATAATTTCGGGCTTGACTGTATAACTTTGTATTTTAATGCAATAAATATATAAAGTAGGCTTGCCTCAGTATTTGTTTAAAATTTTTATGCTTTTATTAATTTACTTGAATTTTCCAGATTTGTAAATGACTCTTTTTATATTAGGCTACAATTTCTACAACCCCAATTCTAAAAAAGTTGGAACATTTAAGTGAAATGGAATAAAATGAATGTGATTTGTAAAAATGTGATTTGTTAACTCTTCTGAAAAAGATTGGGGTTGTATCTCATGCATTTATATTTATTAGGAAAGCTGAAACACAGTTGTTGAGGTGGTAAACTTAATTTTAGGGCTGCACAACATTCAACATGTTTCAGCATCGATATCGCAATGTGCAAATCCGCAATAGTCACATCGCAGAATATGAAGTGTCAAGTTCAGTTTCAGTTTATTTGTCCCATAGGAAATCTGAGTGGAATTATAGCTGTAATGTCGAGACTATGATTTCAAGTGTATTTAAACCATTTGTGTGTAAGAAATTATAACATTTGTAGTTTTATAGATTTGTAGTTTATATAGGATTATATGTATTTAACTTTTTATGTAGTGAAGACTATGCAGTGTTATTTATTTACATTTAACATTAAATAAAATGCTGTCTGTTTCATTTATGCTGATTAACTGTCCTATGAAATCATCCCGATCAATATAAAATTATGAATTCTTTACAAATTGAGCTGCTCAAGTCATCTGCTGAAATTATATCACTATATATAGCAGAAAAACAAAACATTGCAATATCAGTTTTTTCCAATATCGTGCAGCCCTACCTAATTAAAAAAGTTGTTTTGGCTTACAAGTAAGCACACTCGTTGACAATTTCGACTTATCCTGCAAGTTCATTGTAAATATTGTAGACACCTGCAGTAAGTAACAACTGCTTTACAGGTATGGTCTCCTGACAACATAATGTCCCAAATCTCCATGTTACTGAGATGCAGCATATCGCATTTTAGGGGTGTCCTGGTGGATCATCCATCACACCTACTGAGACCCTAAATGTGATCTTGAAGCCTTGATTATAGTTCAAATGTGTTTCATTTTGCCTATGTCTAAGCTCTGCTGAAAATTGACTCTCCATGAGCAGGATTGGATACCCCTATTTTACGTCAAGGTATTGTCTGTTGTCACTTGATGTCCTCTGGTGGTTGGGCAGACTAATAATGATAATAATACTTTAGTTCTAATTCTAAGTTGGTAATTTCATAATCAGCACAGTCATACTATATGGATCAGATACTGTAGTTTTATTTTTTTATTATTTTTTTTTCATGGGTAAAATCATAGTTTTACCCTCCAAGTCCAGACTGGATCCAGAAAGTTATATGAATTCCAAAAATCTCCACGTGAAGAACATGAGTTTTCCACTTATATTTTTGGAAAACTCTGGAATTTTTAACTCTGTGTTTAACATCACAGCTAGCATTAAAACTGGAATACAGAGTCAAGTACATAGTTACGTTTTTTTGACTATTACAGGAGAAAAGCCTGATAATAAACAAATGCCGTTATTTTGCATTGCTGGTTAATTGTTTCTGGTCAAGCATGTTGTTTCAGTAAACTGATTTTGAACTGATTTTCATTATAAGGATTTTGGTGTGCATATAAAAACTGGAGAAACAATTAATTCAAACATGTCAAGACATTCTACATGTGAATGAATATAAGATGACAGACATTTTGGTTACAAGATGACCAACACATAAGAGTCAGACACCATTTTCTGATAAAAGGAAGGATAAATCGTTGTAATTCTATATGGTTGACAAACATTTTCATATTACCATATTTTCATAGACTAAAGATACAGTCCCATTTTTGTAGTCATTGTTATTGTGACTTGTTTGTTTAGTTCAGTCAAACTACTTTGTTGCTCATTATCTGCATTGTCTGGCAGTTTGTTCAAAACGGGTGCATGGAAATAGTCAATTCACAAAGATAGCAAAGGAAAATACAAAAGAAGAGGTGTGTTAATACCTGCATGAGACTTTAAAGTGGTCTAATAATATTGCATGTGCTTTGTTTTCACAGCATTTCATTGGGCATCATCAAAAGACTATAGCAAGGGCCTTTTCTTTGTTCATGCTTTCACTAGACCGTTCTCTGCATCAAGTAATATAAGATTGTATTGTGATTTCAAGAACCATAATCACTATCATGTTTACATTACTACTAGATAATGAGATTCAATCAAAAGATAAGCACACTATGTAGCAGACTAGGATGAAACTGAAAGTCTTAGTTGATTGTGTGTCAAAGACAAGACTTTCCATTTTTTTGTCTCTGCATCAAATTAAATTTGCAAATGTGATCCATACACAAAGAGAACTACAATATTTCAACGTCCAGACTTAGGTTTTCTACCTTTATCTTAAAGCAAATTAGTTAAGTAATACATTTGTTTTTCTAAATTACAAGGGGATTTTGGGAAACACATTATAATATGGGTGCACTAATATGCATTGATTAATACTTAACTTATGCACAGATAATCGTTAGTTAGTATGACTCATAATATGTATTAAACCATTTCTTAATGATTACTGTGAGCGACCAATAAACATTCTACATGATTTATAGATTAAGTAATCTATAAATTGTCATAATGTATTAATTCCCTAATAACATATTATAATAACTAATGATGTAAATTAGGGCTGTACGATATTGGAAAAATCTAACATATTTTGTTATATTAAGATATATTTTGCGATATGAATACAATTACACGATAGCTTGAATAGCTCTATTTGGAAAGAATTCATAATTTTAGATTGATTGGGATGATTCTGTATGGAAGTGCATCTGTATAAAATATTATGAACAAATTAAAAGCATAGATAAATACAATAAAGAAAAAGTTACAGTTGATGCAAACAGTGTTTTATCGTTTTCCAAATCTAACAGTATTCAGGTACAGTATATTGAATAATAAAAATAATTTAATAATATGAATCTTTATTAAAGGTACAATTTCTTATGCATGAATGCATTTAAAATCTTCATACAGTCACAGGCCTCAAAAACAGATGCAAATATTTGTATTATTATAATACAAACTCAACATTGCATATCCTGTGATGTGACTATTGCGAATGATCACATTGCAAAATCAATGCAGAAATGATATATTGTGCAGCCCTAATGTAAATTCATGTGTTAAATACCAAAACGGGGAAGACATGCATTTCAACTGCCAGTTGTCTACTTTAATTCATTATTAGCTATTATTATTATTAGCTCATTATTAGGGATGCAACGATTATAGATTTTGATTGTATGATTATAGTCTGAGGAATAATCTTCGTTTCACGGTTTTCATGATTATTATGCAGTCATTAATTTCAAAACACTACTAGTTTAGAAAATCACATGAAAACTCCTTATATTTTAAAGTGTTATTTATTGCTGCTCATTAACCAAATAATACAGCATAAATAATGAATAAAAAACAAACAATAATCCATTTCTCTGTGGACTTAAAAGTAAGTGAAAAAAGGTTTTTGACAGTTGAACATAAATAATAATTTTACACTAAAAATAAATGTAAGAACAATAAATAAATAAAAATATTAAGTATTAAAAAAATAGTATTTGTCTAATGTAAATCTAAGCTACATATTAGCTAAGTATTTCCCGATTAAAGAGAACAAATGTAGTCAAAGGCTGCTGAACCTCTGTCTGAAAGGCACTTTTGATCAACTATAACAAAATTGTTTGGTATTTTCATTTTATTTTATTTTTTTCTCTTTGGAGTAGAAATGTGTATATTCCAAAAAAATTATGAAGCTGATTGGTCAGTTTTTGTCACGTTACTAGCTAGTTCTTCCAACTAGGCGCGCCTGGAAAGCGTGAGCGTGTCGCACCATGTGCGTCACTTCCAATATGCGCACAGCCTGTGCTCCTCCATTGGAAATAACGAACTTGTGCGCGCAAAAGATGCAGTATGCGAACAGCCCTTGGTTAATAGCCTCGACCATCCAGTGTGCTTGTGTTTTAGCCTCGGTGTACAGGCTCGGAACTTTAAATTAGTGCACAGTTGGCATAACTTTGTTTAGTTGCAGCAGTTTTGTTCCATGCAGAAACGCAGTGTTGAGAAGCCTTTGCGATTAATTAACCGTGACGAATTAAAGTGCGGTTAATAGTGAAATCAGCATACTACTCTTTATAGGTTAATTAATAGGTTAATTGTCCCTATTATGTTATGACTGTTGTTGAGGCACAGCAAGACTAACTAACTACTTAATGTGCCTCAACAAGTAAAGTTTTGTGACTGAACAATACGTAGCTTGGTGTACGCACCATTAAGCTGGTTTAGTTTCTGTCAGCTTTGTGTTTTTGACTGTTTGGCGCTATCTTGTGACTGAATAATGCACAGGATAGCGTATGCTCAATCAGCTCCACTCAGCCATTTTCATTTCTGTTAGCTTTTAATTATTTAGGAATTATTATTATAATAATTTGTATGTTTTGTGGCAAGTAGCCATGTAATAAGTGGGATGAAAAAGATCCAGGTTGTTGTTTCTGTAGTATAAAGCTCTTCAGTCTTTAAAAACAGCCTACTGCAAAACAGAGCTCATAAGCCTGTCATGCTTTTTCTGTGATTACAACCACCTGGATTTTTTTCTTTTTCCTTTATTTAATATTCAAGTGGCCATTTCATAACCTGTGATATAAACTGAAGTGAAAGTTTCATCATTCAGCATAGTATTTTTGTCATTAAATACAAATTCTGTTTCACCATATCACTTAGTTACCACTTCACTGTATTCACAGATAAGATAGACAAGAATTTTTGCATCAAATTTATATATTTATATTTCAAATAAATTAGTAATATTTAGTTTGACAAACTTTAAATTAATATTTTAATAGTTTAAAATTGATTATTATTATTATTTTTTTTACATTTTTGCTATTTTCCATTACATCTTCCCTGTCAGATGATTTTTTTCAGGTCTGGTTCTCTGAAATAATGCAAGTTAATCCCACAAAGGTAGCAAAAAAAAAGTTTGTACCTATCCTGCAGGTGGCTTTAAAGCATTTAAAAAAACTTATTTCTTGTGCTTTGTTTTCTCTTCATTTCATAGGTGCGTCAAGTACCTACGCCAAACTGTTTCCTCTTTTCAGTAGACTTTTTATCTGTTGAGAAACTTTGATGTTATTTTCTAGAAGAGAGAGTTTAAAACACTGCTATGTCCTACAACAAGTAAACTAACATATAGTTAACTGAAAAAAAGCTGATTTCTCAAGGTCTTTAACCATTTTTAAATGCTTGTATGGTTTATGTATTTTTTCAGTCAACTATATATTACTTTACTTGTTTTCAGCAAATAGCAGAGTTTTCAAGTCTTTTTTTCTTCTTAAAAATTTTGTATTGAATACGTGACGAATAGCCTCTGGGATAATGTGAATTTTAAGTGTGTGTGATCATCTTGTGACTGTAAGATAATGGAAACTGAAGGGTACGTTCGCTCTAATTTGAGATGAGATGAGATGACTACTATGAATGATTTTTAGACTGTTCTGTGGTAACTGATTATTACATGAAGATCTGTGTCATAAGAAGCTCTAGTGTTTTAACAAAGCTGTATTTTTTCTTTATAAGTATACTATCATTTATATTAATTTAAACTTTTTTTGTTTGTTTTTTGATGAATTTTTCTTTCTATTTTCCTGGATGTGTTATTGTCTCTTCTTCATTATTGATTATGAGGTTATGAAACAATCCCCATTATCACTTTCTTTTCAGTCTGCAATAGGCAAGCCTTTAAAGTGGTTATTACATGAGAACTCAATTTGGGCTTCATACTTTGATATTTTAGAGATCCTGGAAATTTTCTGCAAGTTTCCTAACTTAAAACATCCTCATTTTAAAGAAAGCACTGCAATGGTCAATGTTAAATCAGGAAATCAACCATTGTGGAAATTTCAAGTCACACTTGAAGTTGGAATTAAGTTTTTTGTTTGAACATGAACAGATGCCTTTATTCACGATGCCATAAGAGGGGGGATGATGATACTGTAACCCCAAGAATGGCTTTGTTCTTTGTTAAAGCTTATATCAGATGTTGATGACTTTTATAAGTTCTATTTATCACCGAAAAAATTGATTACTATTTGTCTTTTATTCTCATACTAAGAAACATGAATGAAAACCACTGACCGTGACCTTCAAAAATGGTTTTTATAGTTGAAAGCCACAGTGAAGGTTACAGAATATGCCATTAAAGAATCACACAAAAAAAGTCTTCTCCACATAACTATATACAGTATATCTTCTCCAGTCCAGTGTAAGCAATCTTGTTTATTTGAATTCTTAGGTATAGTTCAACAATCCATTGTGATCCACTCTTGTCTAAGTTGTTGTTTAGGGAGTTATTACACCTGTGAAGTTCTGCAAAGAGAAACAAGGAAGTCAGCAAAAAGTAAATTTGGAAGTTTCGAACAGCAACAAAAGCAATGACCACATACCCTACCCCTCAGTTTGCACGTTCACTTGAAGGGGTAGGTGTGTTCCAATTCTCTTTTGCTTGGAGGCTTAGGGGTAAGAGGAAATGCCACATAGGCCTTCAAACAAAGATTTTTCAGGACAACACTACAAATGAAGTGATAAGAGAAATTTCCCTGAATACACCTGCTAAAGCAGTAACATGGCTGCAAAATCGAGCATTAATAATTTAATAAGGATTCATATTTTAATAAGAATATATTTAATATATTCGTATTTTAATTATAAATAATAAGGATTTTTACTACAAACAAGCTTCTGATTTATTACATTCATAACAACGTTAATGTGTCACGGTCAGATCTTCAAAAAAACACTACATTTTGCTAACAATAGTCACTTATAATAACCTCTGCAAAATATTACACAACATACTGCATTTTAAATTCTGATAACGTTACCCGATGACTTAACAGAATAGGCCAGTCTGTTAGAAAAGTCTGGTGCCAGTGAATATGCTTTTAAAGCACTTCTGGTATAATGTTAATGTTGTTTTATTGTGGTTACATCAATGAATATGAGCACTGTGTAAACACACAGTACAGTTTTGTACTTCTTGCAACACCTAGAGGCTCCTATGCTTTCGAGCTGAAAATGAACAACGAGATGCACCACCTTCAGTTGACATTAGTAAAGAGCAGTGAGCTGCATCAACACTCAAGCAGTGCATTACGCTTAACTTCCAAATGAATGACTTGAAAATGCTCACTTTGGGCCACTGCAGCATGCCTAGTAATGACATGATGTTGTGTGCATGTGTAGTAGTGGTGTCCCATTTCGTAGGGAATATTTCTATCCCTATAACACCCCTAATACTCTTTTTCAAGGGGCAGGGAGAAGGCATAGGGTTAGAGGTATAAGATAGAACTGGGATTGGGCCTTATAGTGGCTCACTGCCTCGTATCTTCAAGAACTTCAGCAGAAGTACCTTCTCTTTAGAGATCCATGTCCGGATGTTCCAGACTGACTTCAGAACTTTCCCTTCCAATGATCGAATTTTAAGCATGTTCCAGAAAAGGTCTTCATTGCATTACAAGAGTTTAGATTTACAGTACTTCGTGGTTGAGTCCTGCATTAACCTCTCGTCAGAGTGTGTTTCAGACATTCTAGATTGCTCTGCACAGACTTCAGAATCTCCAACTCCAAGGATCTGGTTTTCATTACATTTCATAGACCTTGGCATTCTGTTTTTCCATTTATGATGTTCTAATTTGCATTAGATATCTGCAACTGATATTTAATAACAACAACTTCCACCATTATTTATTTTAGAATAAGATTAACCTTATTTAGTCTTGCTTAGCCAGACCTCAGACAGACTTTGGCCGCTTTGAATGATCAAGGACTGCCCACTATGTTATAAGACTGACAGGTCAACCAACCAATCACATTTCTTTTTGTGCCTTTTAGGGGCAAGGAAATCAGAATAACAGCCCATCACGCAACCACTCATAATTCAATCAACATCTTTTAAAAAGTTTGCAAAAACAATGCATCAAAATTCTAAATGATCTCTCAGCAAAACATAGGCTAGGGAATCAGAAGATGTATGTAGACTTTGTTCTGAGATTCATTCATTATTTTGGTGATGTATTTCTACAATTTCAGTCAGACTGACACATGACTGAGTATAAGTTTACTTTGTTCTATAAAAGTAAGGATTTTTTTTGTATTTGTGAATATCCACAAAAAAAACCAAAAAAACAATTACTGTTTTGAACAATGTATTTCTCTAAAAAACTTTAATATAAGCATACCTGCGTGTTTGTCAACACCACGTGTTATGCAGTGAGTATTGCACACTTTTAATAATCAAGCATTTAAGTCAAATTGATAAATGCTCATTGTCACAAATATATTCTCACAATAACAGACAGGTGTGCTGGCAGTAAATCACTGATTCATGAATGTCTCCGAAAATTATACATTTATTATTGAGCACTGTCATCAATATAAGCATCATAGCTTTTTTATTCCAGTCAGACTTGTTTCCATTGCTGCTCACTCGACTCCCGAAAATCCTGTATATGTAAATCAATCAGAGGATGACCGAGGATCTACTAAAATGTTTCCAGAAAAGTGTGCCATATGTGTCAGACATTTAGCCAAAGGTCCATGGATGGTGCTGGGCGGGATGTCTAAGGCTGAGACTACGCCTTTTTAGACTTAACTCAACCTAACTCATCACAACTTTCAACTTAATTACGTTCATTATTCAATCGGATGCACTTCATTCATTTAGTAGTTGTTAGTTACACTTGCTTTTTCTTTTGATAATAAAAACAACTCTGTATTTCTTGTGGCTATAATAAAATAAGAATCTCTGCAATTTAATCCTTCAGATTGACCAGATGACAAACTCTTTAAAATGTATATACTTTTCATTTCAGCAATCTTTGACTGTTATTAATTGTCTTGGTGAAATTGCGTGGCTGCATGGTGTCTTGTTTTAAAAGAAGTAATTCGATCATCTGACACTCACACTCACCTTAAGTGAAGAGTAATCAAAATCAAAATTTTAATATTAAAACCAATGTTATAACATTATATTTAAGACCACAAATATCACTACAGTGTTTGGTGCCCCATGTGAGACAAGCAAATAGTTCTACACCATGTATTTATGTTCTCCCCGTGTTCGCGTGGGTTTCCTCTGGGTTTCCTCCTCCTATAGGTGAATTGAATGAACTAAATTGGCCATAATGTATGTGTGTGCATGTGAGAGTGTATGGGTGTTTCCTGGTACTGGGTTGCAGCTGGAAGGGCATCCGTTGTGTAAAACATATGCTGGATAAGTTGGTGGTTCATTCTGCTGTGACGACCCCTGATGAATAAAGGGACTAAGCTGAAGGAAAATGAATATATGAAAATTACATCACGTCACGAGCACAACAAAATGAGGGATATATAATTTGTGTACTTTATTTAGAATAAAGCAATACATTATGTATGGTAGGCCTATATAAATATTAATATTTTTGTCCACAACTATTCTTTCATTATTATTATATGTTATTTGTAAGTGAGTTATGCCATGTAATGTGGAAGTACTTCTTCTCTTACACTACACAGATTGACTCTTTAGCTCAGCTATTTTTACCCTTTGCAAATAATTTGCGGGTTTAAACAATGCGCAAATAATCTGTGGATCACATGTGTGAAGAAAAAAAACAAACAAACAAAAAAGTAAACCTCAAGGAACATATAAAAAATATATATCCCTGCAATGACCCCTTTATTTTTCAGACTTGTAATGTATGACAAAATGTTTATATGGTTGCATTTGTCCACACTGCAAAAAATTCTTAGCATTTTTGTCTTGTTTCTAGTCTAAATATCTAAAAATACTGAAACCAAGAAACATTTTCTAGTCAAACAAAAAATATTGCCTTGATTTCAGAAAGAAAGTCAAAATTAAGTGAGTTTTTCATTAAAACAAGCTAAAATTATCTGCCAATGGGGTGAGCAAAATAATCTTGTTTTTGGTTTGAAATGAGATTATTTTGCTTACCCCATTGGCAGATTATTCATCTTGTTTGAAGGAAAACTCACAAAGAAAACTTCTTTTATCATTTAAAAAAATATATTTTGACTAGAAAGACAAAAACTCTAAGTAGGAAAAGTATTTTTTTGCTGTGCATAGCGTACATTCCATGCACACTTGACAGTGTCAAACACATTTACAGAAATCTGAATGAAAATAGAATGAGATGTCTCTTAAACAAGTCAAGACAAAGAACAGCTTGTTATTAAAGGTGTGATGTAAAGCAGAGATTAGTTAATTACAGTTGCCGGGCAACATTGCAATTTACCACATTTATATAAAATTCCATTGATGTGTGTCACTTGTATGAATAAGCTATTTTACAGCTGCTTAAAATTGGTCTCATCCAGCAGTAACAGAGTAAGAACTTTTACCCTTTTGTCTTTGTTACATAGTGCCAGATTTTGTCAGATTAGATTATTCGTGGTTACTAATTTGTCATAAATAATGTCATTTTTGGATTTACTTTAATCAATTTTTAAAAAGGGCTTTGCGATATGACAAAAATCTCAGTAACCCTTTTTTTTAAAGTCACAATTCATGCTATTTACTAAAATGGCTTATTACCTGCCTACACTGAAAAAATATTCCACACAATTCCTTCATGTTGTCCCAACACAAATGGATTAAGTTAAGTTCTTATTTGTTCTTACAAATCTAGGTGGATTGAACATAAAACAATTAAGTTGTTAAAAAACTCAAGAATTGTGTTAATTCAGCTTATTTTAAGTAAGTAGTTTGAACAAGCAGAAACATATTCTTTGAGTGAATTATTAAGATATTAACTATTTATTAGTAGCTATAAAATATGATCTTATTCTACAACCCAAAACCTAAGCTACTAAATCACTACTACAATAATAACTATAGATAAGCAGGTAATTAGTAGTTTATTGACATAATAGTCTTAGTTAATGGTTTGTTAATAGCGTGAATTGTGACTTAAAACAAAGTGTTGCCCAATAAACTACTAATTTGATGCTTATTAACACTTATTAATTTATTAGTTGGGTTTAGGCAATGGGTATAGGATTAGGGATGT